>APFE030089285.1:9074-85769 GCA_000404065.3 Pinus taeda
GGGCGCTGCCCCGGACCCCATAAAGTGGGGTTATGGGTACCCCTCAAACCCCCTGTTAAATATGTGGAAAGAATATAACACAACCCAAGAGGTACTAAAACCCTTGGGAAGATGGACGAGCAAGGTACTGAAACCCTCAATGATTTTGAAGAACATGGTACTGAAGCCCTTGGTTAGATGGATGAGTAGGGTATTGAAGCAGTTAATGACTTTGAGGAGAAGGGTACTGAAACCCCTGGTATATTGGATGAGTAGGGTACTGAAACCCCTGAAAAAATAAAAATGCAAGGCACTGAGACACTGAGTGACAATGAGACTCTGGGTGTTGAAACCCTTGATGATATTGCAATGCAGGAACTGAAAGGTGGCCAGGTTAAACTTGACCTTGATGATGATGGTACATGTTTGGAATTGACTGCCAAGAAGTCTGCACCAGAGGAATTGGGAATGGAGAACTCCGCCCTTTGTTTGAGTAGTCAACTAGAAGAGATTAAGCAACATGTTTATGGCTTGGAGGTATTAAACCAATTCATGAAAGAGCAGAGTTCAGTGCCAAAATGAGAAAACGTAGAGCTGGCAGGAGAGGTGAAGGAGCAAAAAAGATAAGTTAAGATATGGAAATATCAAGCCTCGAAGTGTTATGAACGTCTTAAAAAGTTGACCAAGAAACTAAAAAAGGCTCAAAGCAGGAAGGCAAAGACAGTGATAATAGGGATCAACATATAAGTTCAGAATTGAAGGGAGGCTCTTTTGTTTTGTTTTTTTGCAGCAGGTAAAGGTTGTGTGAGGACCCACAATAGCTTAAGGAGGGGAGGATGTTGGTAGGCTAAATTTCTTCATTTTTAACCCCTTTTCCCTTCAAACCCATAACCTTAGACCTCTGTTTTAACCTTGTAAACCTCCTTGTTCCCGCACTAGTCCAAGTATTGTGCCTTTTTCCTGCACTAGCTTTGTATTTCATGTTTAAGGGTTAGGAATGTGCTTAATTAATCACTTTCATGGATTTTGTACCTTTAATAATCTTTGCAACTAATATTTCTCTTCCTAAAGTATTTGATGGGCAATTTATTGATCATCTCGTTAGCATGGTTGAGTGCATGTATGATTCCAGCACTGCTACAAAATCCTTAACTGTCACGACAACTCACCACCTCATGCGGACACCGTGTTACAGAACGATCAACTCGAATCAGGCTCAGAGTGGAGACATAATTTAGGGATATGGTGGAGCTTGGGTCGTCGACCGAGAACTTAGATTAGTGTTTTGTTATAGCTGAAAGGTTTAGTATGAACTGTTATTGTTATTTTGTTATAGCCAAAAGGGTTGAGATTGGAACGCTTGATGTAATTTGGTTACGGCCGCGGGCCTGAATGAATGTATAAAATATAGGATTCATATAGAAAATGGTAGCGAACAATAGCTATAGCAAGGATATTGTAATTTCGTTCTTCTGTCATTTTGCTGGTATTGCCCTCGTTTTGGGTTGGATTCGAACTCATGATGTACATTTGTTGATTATTAATAGAAAGGGACTGCACCATGATTTCTCAATCTTTCACTGTAATTCTATGTTAATTAGAGAGTTGAATCTTTACATTTCCTAAATAGGGAAACAAGCTGGTTGGCTAGGGCCCAACCAACCCAACTCATTTTCCCTCGTGTTCTTCTTTTCTAATTAAGGTGTGTTAATTTCATTTAATGCAAAGTGCGATGTAAATAGATGTTTTTATTCTCCTTCAAAGTTTAGATCTAATTTCATTGATGTGTGAGGGATCCATGGTGTGCATGCTCGATTGAGTTTAATTTTATAATTTCTTTTCGCCGAAGTTTAATCTCGTTTCTTCCTAGATCCTGCAAGTACGCATTCCTACACTAGTGCATTTACATTTTTGCAGGTTGATTTTGTTGGTTCATTAGAGTAATAGTATTTTATTCTTATATGATTGATGATCCTTAATGCAATTCTGTAGTGCGTGATTTTCATTCCAAAGTATTCTTGATATCTCGAACTAAATATGCTTTTGGTAATTTGAAACTGAACATCATTGTGACACACTAATATGTACCTATACTTCATATTGTTTAGAAAGATTAGACTTTATGTGTAATTATTCTTAAAGAGAATATTTATGAGTTAAGAAGGCTCTGAATGCAGATCAGTTCGTGTGATAACTATTACAAGAGTGAAGCCTTCTGTCACAATTAGATTATCTCTCTAGATTGCATGAAGGAGTTCCTTGATTAAAGAAGAGTTCACTTTGACTTTGGAAATTAATTCTTATTTTAGATATTAAGATTGGTTGAAGTATCTTTTGGTTTGAGGAATTTATTTTGAAGTTTTGTTCACCTTTGCAAGTTCTTTTCCTAAGTTAACACATTCTTTATTTTCTTATAAGAACGATTGGAAAACTTGGTGCAAGAATTTTTGTTATGGTATAGGAATCAATATCCTAATACAGGAACAAAGTTCTCTAGTCCCGAGGCTTAGAGCTCCTGCATAAAGACATAAATATTTAGTACAAGTGAAAAATATACTTCTTGTACCTAAACTTTGTTCTGGTACTAGTGCAAGCACATTGCAGAAGTATAAGAATAATAGCTTAGTGTAGGAAGAAAAATCTACAATAAGTCAGATATCTTTAAGGGTCCAATTATTGACCTAGCACATAACTATATTGAAGAAAAACATAGATTTACATTCTCATTAGTCAATATTGATTGCAAGAATTTTGAGAGTTCCTTTCATTTATTTTCCTGCAAGAGTACTTTCTTTCACATTCCAACACTAGAATACCTTTGGTGTAAATTTTCGGGTGATATTTTCTTTCAAGATTACAATTAAATAAGTAGGAATAGAGTTTGGAAAAGTTCATATCATTTTTGGCATTTCCTGTGCTTCGTCTCTAAGTTTACAAAACCCCCGGGTTGACAATTAAGTGTTGAAGGAGTCTGCCTAACCACAATTGCTGCACCCAATACGAAGTGATGAAGGAGAAAATTTTGCAGCAGCGATGAGTGAGCTACATGAGCGATTTAAGCAAAGGTTATGAGTCAATATCTTCAAATACAAGCATAAAGTAGATTTAAAAAGATGAGAAGTGAACTTTGAGGTGGGAGACGTGGTCTAAGTTCATCTAAGAAAGGAGAGATTTGATCCAGGTGGATGTTGGTGGCCACCCGCCTATTCCACTTGGACCCGCACCACTGTCACTTTCAATTTTTCAGTTTCCTTAGTTGTAGCACAATTTACTATTTTTGGCATTTTTTTGGGTCATGAACTTCAAAAGCCCTTTTGATGCCATAAACAATGTTTTTTGGGAAAACCAAGGCCAACACGAGTTGTATACTGATGCTTTCCACTCGAAAGATGTAGTAATCGGATAGATATTTCTAATGAGGTATTGTGCATGTCAAATGGAGATTGTATGCCAAATTTATGACCTTGAGTAGTTGATGTACCAATTTACCCAAAAGGGGCCCATAATTTTGGCGCTTCATCTCCTAGGGTTAGGTTTTTGTATGTTTATGGTTTTCCATTGTTTCTCAATAATAAATGTATGCCTTTGAGCCTCATTGTGACATAGTTCATAGGCATGTAGTCACCACATCTCTTCTCAAAGATAAGCTACCACCGCCTGAGCTAGTTTATGTCCATTATGTTTGTAATCTTATTTCAGTATTTGATATTAATGAAATGAAGTGTTATTTTTGTTGCATCTCTATATTTATGGTTCTATATGTAATTTATTGCATTCCTATTTAAGTTCAGATCAATATTTCCAAGGATGGAGTATAATTAACTTAATATGAACAAAATAGGTCCTTGCAAGATACTTCCTAGTGACAAAGCTGCATCTACAAAAAACAAAGACAATGACAAAGTCAATGAGAAACAATAGGTAAAAAAATGCCTATAGAAAAAGTATTGGACGCTGAAATGATTTTGGACACAAGGGTTACAAATAAGACTAGAGGGAAGGAACATCTAGAATACTTGGTGAAGTGGAAAGGTCATCTCATTGAGGATTCTACTTGGATGAGGGTTGAGGATTCTACTTGGATGAGTGTTGCAGCTCTACAGAAAGCATGTTATTTTGTAGAAGACTTGAGTAGGAGCTCATAAATATTTCTTTCTTGGGGAGCTCGATGCAAGTGCATAGGCCGAGCATAAAATTTGATGAATTCTAGACAAGAGCTTACCAATGTCATGGGATGGTCACATGGTAATGCAGGGAAAAAAAGAAGAAGAAGAGTCTAAATGTTTTGTTAAGAAATTTTAAATATTTAATTTAGGAGTGAATTTTGATTATTTTTTAGAAATAAGTTGGAGAAGTTATTTTTTGTTGTAAATATAGTTTTCAATTCCTGTATTTTATGGAGAAGGGGAATCGATTCAGATTTGTGACTCTTGGTTGTCATAGTTAGTTTTTTCTTTTCAGAAATAAAAAGAATGAGCACCTAAAAGCTCCTGAAGGAGGAGAAGAGAGGAAATTTTTATTTTTCTGTCTAACTACAATTCTTAAGTTTGCAAATGTGCATGTACTCTCCAATCTGTGTGAACTAGAAGGTATTTCTATGAATGGCATAAATGAATAACAAATGGAATTGTGAGTTTGTATGGTTTGAGATTGAATGGAAACCCTGTGATTAAACTAAATCGATTTCAACTTATGGATTGTTATTAATTGCAGTTTTAATCCTATGCATTGGGTCAAATTGAAAGCATGTAACTTGTTGAATTGATTTGCATTGAGAATTTATACATTGTGGCTTCAATTGTTGTGTTATTTGTTCATTTATATTTAGTATTCTTGTTGTATCAGTTTCAAAGACTTATGGAGGAATTCTCACTTTGTTCTAGAGTAGTGAATGCATAGTTTTTTTTCTTTTTCAGCAACTTGAACGCTATTAAATTGAACTAGAGTACCTTGTTTTGAATATGGTCAAAACCCCTTTTATATTGGTTTTTTTTATTGTAAAATTCGAACTAAAGTTGCAAATTATGGTGAAATGCAAAGTAAATTGTTTATTGTGTTGATTAGAAAGTTAAGGACGTTGAAAGTTGGATTTGGAAAGAGATGAGTCAACATATTCCCATAAATTGCAATACAGGAATATGACAGTGCACTACCAAATCATTTTGCAGTGAACAACACTACCAAATCATTATATAGTGACTGAACAGTCAATTAGAAAAAAAACACTACCAAATAATTTCGTAACCACTGTGAAAAAAAATTGGAGGACTATGTATCAGTGTCAAATCTCCTTTTAGCCTGCTTATTGCACCACAGATGCTTTGAACTCCACTTTTATCATGTTGATATCCAAAGTTTCTAATGCATCTTCATTTAAATACTATCGAACCATTCCCTTATGTAACACTGTGTGCGAAATTATATCTAAGATCATTTCCAATCAGATGAAAATCACATTGTCTAATCATATTGGGCCAGAAAAATAGTTTTCTAAAACACTGTTAGATTAAGGATGCACTCGTAATTGCATAGGAATCTATTAACTCAATTAGGGTAAAAACGAAAAGGTTTGTTTTACGAAAAATTGATTTACATAAGGTATTTGTTTGTGTGGATTAGTCCTTCATGCGTATGGTTTCACATAGAATTGACCTCTTAGTTCTAGTTGTCAATTGGATTATGGCATGTATTTCTTTTGCTAACTTTGTGATATCAATCAATGGGATGCCATTACATTTATTTAAGGCTTCTTGGGGACTAAGGTAGGGATGTTCCTTATCGCCTCTTCTTTTCTTAATTGTCATCAAAGGTATGGGGAAATTGATATTGGAGGCACAATTCCACGGGGCTTTCTTAGGTGTGGGGTTGACAAGGCACATTTATATCACACTTTTAGTATTCATGGATGATGTTCTCCTATTTCAGAAACTTTCAATTATGGAATGGAAGAATATGCACCAGGTGATTAGCCCATTTGGCGAGGTTATATGTCTATATATGAATAATTAAAAATATTTATTAATTCCTTCATTTTCCAATGAAGCTCATATATTGGAGATTCTTGGTCTATTTAATGTGGATCGAGTGTTGATGGACTCAAGCTTGAAGTATCTCAACTTCTTCCTGAAGCTAAACAATTATTGCATTAAATATTGTCATTGGCTTATTGAAAAATTTAAACACACGTTAGTTACATGGTCACATATATGGCTTTTACTGGGAGGTAGATTGATTATGGTTCAGGCGGTTCTTCAAACCATTGTGGTTTATTAGTTTCATCTATATATATTGCCTAAACATATCATCAGAAAGATCAATTTGATCATATAAAAGTTTCGATGGGTGGGTACCGAGGATGTTCATAAATTTCATCTGACTTGTTTAGAGATAATATCTCAGAGAAAGGAAGATGGTGGTTTTGGTATTAAGGCTTAGAAAAATTTGGTTGGCCTTTATTGATGAAAATCTTATGGTGGGCACTATGTGGAGATGGTATATGTTAGTCTATCATTAGACAGAAGTATTTGAGGAATCAATCATTGGTGTCATGGATTAAGCAGGGAACTCAATTCCCTTGTGCTGTCTCTTACATTTGGAAGGGTTTCATGAAAGAAAGGCATTGGCTATTGGGAAACATTAAATGGAAGATTGGGAATGGTGTAGGGGTTGAGATCAGTCTTGATTCCATCTGAGGATTTATTGGTGACTAGACATTGTCTTCTCTACTTTCAAGACAGATCCATAATCTCAGTATATACTATCAAATTTAGATTCACGTAAACGCTTGCTTTCTTCACCTTTCATGGTCTAGTTTTCTAGATCTTGGACTTTACGGATAGTTGGTTACATATTGGGATAGGTATGTCTAGAACCTCTCTTTGGTAGACATTACATTGACTGCTAAAGATGATTATTTCTCTTGGTTTGATGCATCGGTTTAGGGACAATTCTTGGTGGAGGAGGACTACTGGTATATTAAACCTCCATCATTACACTCAATGTCTAGTTGATGGTTTAGGAAGATTTTGGGTTGGAATATCCCACTTAGGCTTAAATGTTTTAGATAGTTAACTTGGAAAAACAAGTCATTGATGTGGGACAATTTCTGTCGAAGAGGTTTTAGAGGTTCACGTAGATGTATATTATGTGGATTTTATTTGGAGAATGCAATCCACCTATTTTTGAAGTCTTCATTTACCGCTCACATCTGGTTCAAAGTGTTGAACATTTTAAACACTAATGTAGTTTGGAACTCTATATTGTTGGAAGCTTATATGAGAAGCTTGATGACTGGGTATAAGGTACAATAGAAGCTTCATTTACATATTATTTGTGGCATTTGGAAATGTTGAAACTCATTATTTTTCAAGAAATATCCTTTGAATATAAATGGTACTTGTATAAGGATTGCTGCTTATTTTAACGAATCTAGGCCTGTGATTAGTAAATGTGCAGTGAGAAACATACTTTTAATAAGTTATTCAACCAGATTCCCTCGAGGGTTCTTTGATGGTGTCATAAATAACAACACTTGTGGATCTGGTGGATATGTTGACATTAATCTTGGACATCATTATCACTTCTGCTAAAATAGAGGTGTTGGCACTATACTTAAGTCGAGGTTATTGCTCTTTGGGGAGTCTTATTCTATGCAAAGTGACTTGATATTGAATCTATGGAAGTATTTGGTGATTCAAAGGTGGTGCCGGAGGGGTCCACAAAGAAGACAACATTCAACCCTCCACTATTGATTACTTTGTTAGAGAGAATTAAGTTGATGACTGAGAAATTTCAAGTGGTGACATTTTCTCACATTCTAGGGAGTTAAATGGAATTGTTGACTCACTATCTAAGGTTGGGCATAATTATAATTTTGGAGATATTTCATGCAAGTCCTTCCAAAATTTCCCATTCTAGGGATTCAAGAAAATCCCATGTATATAATCCAACTACTTAATTGGTTGTTGATTTGGTCTTCTTCCTTTATTGGCTATGTGATTGGTGGGGTGGGTGAAAAAGTAGCCAGATGCATACCATTACGTGATGTGGATGTATTTATATGAATATTTTCAACAACGTACTATGTCTCAATCTTACTTTGTTGATAGATAACATTTTCATTCTTTTTTAATCTCAGTCTGGATTGTTGTGATATCTTTTGGTTTTAACATGATGGTATATATATCTCTAAAGTTAAATCATTGGAGTTCTATGAGGGTTGTAATTGGAATAGTTTCTCAAATGGTGAAGTTATCTTTCCCCTTTGGAGCGAATTACTTGGTATCAATCTAGTAATGTGTTGACGGTGCTGGAACTACCAAAATGTCAGGGGATCTCTCTGGTAAGAAGTCCCAACTACACCTTAGACCATTTGGTGTATGAGTCCCAGCAGTGGGTCATACGATAATTCCTTGACCGCGACTTCGCACAGAGACAAGTAAGATAACTCTGTTGGTAGCAAGAGTGTGACAACTGCAGTAAGACAAGGAAGGTGCATGAGAGGTTCTAACACACTGAGGTTGAGGTGAGTGCACCCCTTGGAAACATGTAATAGTACTCGACTTGGAAGGGAACACACAAGCGAAGATGCATCACAACATGGAAAGAAAGTTAGCGAGAAATCCAAAGTGATGGTTAAACCAACAACATATTTCAGAAAGATTCATACATACTCATACAGAATAGTCCATACATGCATGCATAAGAAAACACTACATATATCATTTAGAGTAAACCATATAGCATAAAATACAATACAACATATGCATGAAACATGTTGGCTCTGTTATATTAAAAAGTGTAAGTTCCAATCATACAATACATCCATGTCCAATCACTAGTTCCAATAGTGGAACATTACAGCCACAATCACCTTCTCCTGCAAAGAGATGTACTAGCTCTGCGTAGTGGAGAATCCAAGGCTCGTTACAATACTATCCAAGCTCTCTCCAAGATAGTCTTATCCGAAGGTTGGCTGACCAAAATCCTATAAAATGAGTTATGAGGGACTATTTATAGCAAAGGGTGGGGTAACCCTTGACATTCCCCTTTGTGACAGTTCATCTACCCTCATGACACTTCATCTACTCTATGACTATTACATCCAACTATCTACACTTGACTTACACTTGATAAGACGTTACATTACAATGCACATGTACCCATGTGAGACAAAATGGCTTGAGTAAGTCATGCAAGACATCGCTGACACTCGTTCTGTTGTGGTGAGACCAACTCTTTGACATGTTTGTAATGGTGAAGGTGGTGAGATGATGCCAAGCCTCATCATCCGTGATGGTGTGCATGCCCTTCATGGTGACATCTTGTTGAAGTGAACTCTTGCCTTCGTTGCATCCAGGTGCATTGGTATGGCTCCTCCATCCAACTCATTTGCTAACATGTGCATGGTCTTATTGGGTGCGACCAAACCGGCAACACACTAATGCATAGTGTTCATGCTGATCTTCCAGTATGTGCTGGTGGTCATTCACATCAACTGTCAACTACATGCTCAGCTCCAATCGAACTTGCTTCTTGTCTTCGTCTTGGTGAGTGTGTTGAATGGGTTGGATTGCATGTGTGTGCACAATGACATGCATGCTGCTGAATCCATTGCATGTGATCAACAACACTGCTCACCTTGTCAGCTCTGTGCCAATTGCTGTGATGGATCTATAACTTGTATGGGCACAATTTCATTCGTGAGTGCATGTTGTGCCCCCTGTTGTTCCTGTTCCTATTGCAACTCATTCTCTTGTCTATGAAACTCATGTTCTTCCTTGAGTTTCTGCTTGAGCACATGCAACTCCTTCTCTATTCCTTTATCTACCTTCATGTGATCTTCATGTCGCATCGTTACCTCATAGCCTGAGTCTCCAAAGTTGCTTTCAACACCAGTGGATCTGCTTGAGCTTACAACTTTGTTCCACCTCTGTGTTGTCCTTCCTCTTATGTTCGTTGCATTTGGTATGCTGTCTTTAGCTGCTGTTGATGATGCTTCTTGTTGTGATGTTGCTACCATCACATCTTAATGTCCTTGCCTATGACCAACTTGATGTCTTTGTGAGTAGGAAAGCTCATACACACTTGATCAACTGCATCCCCAAGTGTGCTCTAAATGGTGTCTTCGACTCTGCTCTCCTGGAAACCATTGTACATGTTCTCCTGAGAGGCAGATGAACACCTATGATACCTAGAGACATGGAAATACTCATGGCAAGCAATCTGTTAGTCGAAAATGAAAATGAACTTGAGAACCAACTTGCAACATACCTGTGTGACTGATCATGAAGGTCGTGAAATTTCGAGCGGGAGGTCGGGAGACTGAGTGCCAAAATTGTGCAAGACATAGTCTGGGTTGCTAGGAGGCTGACTGATTATTGGAATTGTGTTATGCACAGTCTAGTCTAGCTGCTAACTCTTGGAATTGCGCAATGTACAATCTCAACTGGCAATGGTTGCAAGTTCAGTGACTGCATTGCATAATTTTTTGGGCCAGCAACCATTGTCCCTCATATTTGTGCAAAGCAAGCCTAGAGAACATCTCCTGGGAAGAAATGCGCATTTTTGGAGAGGAAGGCAGAGCCTTCCCTCTCTGAGTTGCACAATGCGGTCTCGGTGAGGCAAAGTTTGGGTCAAGACTGCCCAGACTCAACGATGAGCAATTGAAAGTGAATTTGAATGCAAATGCATCGCGATTTTGAGTGTAAGAATAAGTGAATTATCATGCATGCAAACGGTGAATGAAAGATTCAGAAAATGGAACAAAATGCATTGTGGGTGAGGCGAGTTGCCGAACCGGTGACCGTTCATGAAAAATAGTTTCATGCATGCGACAACAGTGAGATGTTAATGAAAACTTAAACGGTGCTAGTACAAGCTAGTATGTATCAAAACGATATCAAGCGCTCACTAAAATCAAGCAGGCAGTGTTCATACGAAGCGAAACACAAAAAGCGCCAAAAATGCAACAAAAGACATGGAAAGCAGGCTTACCCCAAAATAGTTGACCTGAATGTGTTGGCAACTCCTAGATGCAATGTGGGATGTTAGAGCTGCAAGGATGATGTGAGGAATGAGCTCTACAATGTCCAATTGATGAGTTTTGATAAAATCGAGGTTGTGACGCACATGCCACAAATATAGGGAAAACGACACTTGGTGGGATGCTTCTGAAATGATCGTTGCATGTAACCTCCAACTGCCAAAAATAGTTCCCTGAAAAAAGGAATGTGTTTGTATGTTGCCTTGGGAGAAGTAGCCCATGCATGCAAGTTTGTTTTGCTTAGTCCAGGAGGGAACTGGTCAACTCAGTGACACATGGAAGAGGTTGCTCAACTGCTGGGAGAAAATGCACATTTCTCGCTGGGAGCTAGGCTAGCTTCTTAGAAGATTTGTGCAATTTCTGGGTAGAGCAGTTGATTTCTGCCCAGATTTGCACAAATTCTGGGTTGAACAACCCAACTAGGAAGGCTTGTGCAATTTTCTAGGTGAAGATTGCTCAGTAGAATTGCACAATTCTGGGGCCCAACAGGCTGCCAGTCAAGATTGCACAATTTCTGGAGGGAAGGTTGGTTGCCCTCTAGATTTGCGCAAATCCTTGAAGGAGTTGGTCAGCCTGCTACTGGACCAAGCCCGAATGAACAACCTATGAGGTCAATGCATCAAGGTTTGATCGAGAGGTTGTCTTCTTGCAAGAAAATCACTGGAGCTTGTGTACTTGACGAAGCAAGACGCATGTGTGAAGGTTGGTAGGGAGGCTCCAAAACGAAGCTAAGGAAAAATTTTGGAGGATGGTTGTAGCCGCTAGAACATAATGACAAGTTGTGGGGGTCAGAATGAGAATATTGATGAATATCTAATGTTTCAATGGGAGACTATTTATGGACTTTTAAATGTTGAAGGTAAATTGAGTGCACAAAAACTATCTTCATTTAGATTACACTATTATCATTTTGTGGAAAATAGAACTTTAAACTTATGTAAACAAATTATATTAATATAAAGCCTCTTAATTTTTTCCTTAATTGAAAAGAAAGGTGAAATTTCAATGTTACATTGAATATATAAGATTTATCTTTGTTTCAAAAAATGTATATATATATATATATATATATATATATAATGTCAAATCCATAATATATATTTTTTTATAATAATTCAAAGGTGTATAAAATTAAATATTTCAAAATGTTGACATCTCTTTTATATACGTATTTTAATAAAATTTAAATTAATCAATTTGTATAATCTCACAATCTATAAATGTTAAATTCAAATTTTATAAAAAATATGGAATAATAAAATTATAATAACCCTATGTAAACTTAATTTATAAAATAAATAAATTAAATAAAATAAAAATTAACTTTCAAAATTAAATATAAATCTTTATTTATATTTAAATAAATAAAGATGTGAGATGAGATTTTATCTCACAACAAGAAGCTTTAGGTTGTTTCACACCAAAAATATTTACATCTAATGAGTCTTAAGATTCCTAGTCAGCGGTACATCCATGGATAGCAAAACTCCATGGATAGCATCGTGCGGAAGGCAAATTATAAGCATAAGCTACTAGGCATTAAGCTATTGAGGAACACCATCTACTAGGCATTAAGCATAAGCTTACGGTTAAAGACCTTTGCATAAAGTAGGATTCAATCATTTTGAAATATTATACATTCTCTAACAGTAAACTTCATATTTTTTCAAATTTTATTTTTATAAAAAAATCATAAAATTTAATTTCAACCTATCTTGCAGGTATGGTATCATATTAGCACAACCACATTAATCAATATCACTACATTACAGTTCTAAATAATAGTTGAACTTTGACTATTTAAATTATTATTTAATGCATTTCATAAGACATATTACATAATTATTATATAATTATCTTATATAAAATAAATCTATTACATAAACCTAAATATAATAAAACCTAATATGTAATAACCTAATCAATATCACATTGAATATGAATTAATTTATTTTTGACCAAAAATTAAACCAACTATTTGCAAAGTCTATTTTATGAAACTAAAATAATTTATCTTTTAGATTTTTTTTTTTTTATTAATGCCTAATTGGCTCACCAAGCTTGAGCCTTATTGTGCCATCATAGCTAAAGTAGAACCATCTTCAATTCATTTATGTTGTTGGCATCCATCATTGAATATGATGTTTTACAAACTAATTTCATCAATCACTTGCAAGTGGATTTGACTCATTCTACATGATGCCTCCTGTGCAGGTTTCATCAAAAGCTATTGTACACTCTCCCCTGAACTTGTACGTTGACTTTTGGCTCCAAGACATCTGTAGTAGAGTTTCCAAACGAAACTCTCTGAACCGCAAAGGCTATTCTAGTCCCAATTGATCCATGATGTATGCTCGCCAAGTTGCCATTGAAAATTAGGGCATGTATTTTAATGGCGAAGATCAGTAAAGTGCACTGCCAATGCCATTAAGGGATCAAGGAAGATCTTTGTGCAAGAAGATCATCATTCTACCATAACTTACAGTTCATGAAGCGAGACCAACCCATCAATTATCATATTATTGAGTAAATTTTTGTCAATTAATTATCTCTTATAAATACATTTGTCAATCAACTATTTTAACTTTTAACTCATCATGCATAATAAAAATGTTAAAACTTCCTCTAGAAACTCCAAACATAATTGTTCCAATTACAATCCAAAAATATGACCAACCCTAAATACTACCTATTCACAGCTAACAAAAAATCATGATGTGACCATAACAAGATGGATCTAGTGGATCATGTAACCAAAACCATATGGATCTAGTTCAACATAGTTGGGATGTCACATACATGTGATGAATTTTGTACCAACATCTAATCTATTTCACTCCCTAAACTTTGTGCAAACCTCTTATGTATTTGGGTCCATATTGTTGTAAAATGTAACTAGGTTTGGTCTTCACAATGACATGTAATTGTGACTATTGTAAATGATGTAATGAAGAAAACAAAATTATTATTGTAAGCCTTGCTTCATGGGTTTCATGAGCAAGTGATTTTATTTGTTAGTGGCTCCCATTGAGAGCCTTAGGATTTATTATTGAGTCAAAGAGTCAATGTCATGTATGAAGAGCTCTTCTTGAGCATATATAAAATGTATATGAGTCAACATAGTGTCTAGAAAAGAACTCCAAAAATACAAGCACAATTCTCTCTTGAAGTCGACCTGGAAATTGTATGAAACATTCATGTCATCTCACCTCAAATAGACACAACTATTCGGTTGGACATGTCAGCTCATTTATGGAGGAAAAACTACTATAAATACCCAGCTAAGATTTTTATAAAGATAACTTTAGGATTCGATATCTCTGAATTTTTGGATGGGTAATTATAGTGAATAAACTTCGTAGATCTGGGTCTTTTAGTGGATAAGACAGGTTCAAATTTTCTTTTGAAGTTTTGATGATGAGATATAGAGAAAAATTCGGTGATATCTATATGCTTTTGTGTGGGTATATCAAAGATAAAAATTGGATTTTTGACACAATAAGATAGCTCGGATTACTTTATGATTTTTGAAGGATGATCACTATCAACTACTCAGATATATTTTCGAATGAAGAACAGTGATGGGCTCATACCTCTAGCACATTCATCAAGCAATTTAGATCTATAGCTTTGGTATCATTGCAGTAAGTAATTCAGAAGCCTCTCTGTGATTTTGTAAGAACAATAGCTATGGAGATTTTGTGGTTCAATCTCTATTACAGTCATCAAAGAAAAGAGACTTGGTGATGAAACAGTGAAGTATACCTCAGTCTCGGTGCAATAAAGTTTCATTGATTCATTGTAACTACAATTTGTATTATCACTGTGGTGAAGATCTCAGTGTCAAGGTAGTAGTGAAGGTCTCAGTGTCAAGGCAACAATGAACATCTCGGTATCAAGAATGAAGGATCTCAGTGTGAAGGCAGATCTCAGTATCCAAACAATGATGAAGATCTTGAAGAGGACTATCAAGAGAACGCGTGTCTTGATCTTGGAGTGGCTACTAGGTCAAGGGTCTTAGTCTTGGTATTCATAAACTAAAATCTTTGTAAGAATAATATGTGCGGGTTTTCCTCTCAAAGAGATAGAGTTTTTGACCTTGGCAGAGAGCCAACTTCTTGTGCTCTTGTCTCTTTTGTTTTGGTAACTATTTGATGAAGCAAGAAAACACACTCTAATAATAACAACAAAAGATTGTGTTAATAAGAAAAAGTGAAAAAGAACCTCACAAATAGTTAACATCATGAGAAGAATCTTATTAACCTAATTGCCCTCGATTCTTCAAAATGGAACCAGAGCTAAGGTGTTGAAGTCAAAGGAAGGGTAGCCAAGAGACATTCAATGATCAAGTTTCAAGAAGGGCACCAAACCAGGTTGAAGGTTATCAAAGAAAAGGATCAAGATATAGATTGAAGAACCAAACCCTAGATCGAAGAAGAAATCTACAAAGCAAGGTAGCTTGAAGGACCTTAAAAACAAAGATCACATCATCTTGGAAAAAATTGAAACCCTAGAAGCAGTTTTGATCTACACTACAAAATAAGGCGAGAAGGCATTGTCATCAACTTCAAGGTTATAAAACAAGAAAGGATCATCTCCTTGCCCTAGAACAAGATCATCCAAAGAAGGAAAAAATCATCATCATCAAAAGGAGCAACCTTTTCTATTGGAGGAAGGATTTTTCATTTGAAAGAAGATCATCCAAGAGGAAGCTCTAATACATCTTCTTCAACCATCATTAAAGTGATCATGTAGAAGAGTTCATCTTCACATGTCAAGTAAGTATCTTTCATTCATTAATTTATTTGGTAAAACAACTTCGTGGTTGCAAGGAGATCTATAAGTTGGATAGGTAATCAAAGGTCCTTGCATGGAATAAGGAGGATTTTCATAGTCCTCATAGATAAGTGAAGTCATTAAACATATCAATGAAAAAGGTCTCCTTTGAATTCATGGGAAGGAACTCTTAAGGTCTTGTCACATAAACAATATTGGAGACATCAAAGAAGTTGGAAAATGAATTATGAACATTACAAGAAAAGAAAGTTCATATCGCTGGAAAGGATAGGAGGAGCCAAGGAAAGGAATTCCATGGTAAGACAGTGTAAGAAATCATTAAAATAGTCTCTCTCAATATAGGTCTCTTTATGGCTTCTACATCCTACATTGGTTGTGTCTACAATAAGATGCCGTGTGACATCATGTAAACATTAGAAACACGAACTCGTGACATCATCACGAGGATAACAAAATTCATGGGATAAGTAAGTTACCTCATTATACTTGTGATTTCTACGCAAGATAGAAGAAGACAAGTTGAAGGGAAAAAGTGTAGAGGACTCAAACATTTGATGGAAGTAAAATATTATGTACTTTACAGGAAATATTGTTCTTAGCTTAAGAAGGAAAACAACAAGAAGAATATAGAAGAAGTCCATTTCAACGAAGAAATGGAGGAAGATGAAAGAAGGAAGAACAAGGAAGTAGAATCATTAAAAGTAAGAGCTCGTAACACCACCATAGGGAAACATGAACCACCGCTGGAACACAATTTATGGTATTCGATATAACTCTTGGTGACCTCATTGAAAGATCAAATGAAAGAGTCATCTAGGACAAGTCTCATCATACATCAGTCAAAAGGGAAACATCTGTTGAATAAGAATATGCGAGATCCTCAAGATTCTCTAATGGAATCCCTTTCGGAGGATTAATAGATCTAGAGTGGAAGAAAGTGTTTGATCAAGAACTCCAACTTATGGAATTCATGGAATGATGGTATGGTGACATGAGAAATGAAGCAGATCAAGGGGCTGAAGATATTTTCAATCAAGGAAGCTGCTGGAAGAAGCTTAGATGACCTAAAGGTAAAAGGATTTATGTATGTTTGTATTTAATATTATAAATTCATGTCATATGGTTGCAAGTAACGTGGATCACTACTTTTATCTTGAGAAGAATGATGAAGAGAAAATGGTCTCCTCCTTTGAAAGGATGCATGAAGGCATAAGTCACACTAGATGCAATCAACATAATATGTCCTCATATGAAGTATCAAGTGGTTGACTATAATTAAGAAACTCTGATTGGAAGGTCATAGGAATGGAATATTTAAGAGGAATACATTGTGAGATATGCAATCATGATAAAGGCGATCAACATCCAAAATACCAAGATGATTTGACTAGGAAATCTCCTAGAAAGATATGAAGACTCTGATGAGAGTCTGAAAAATATGGAGACCCTTGACAATGGATATCTTTGGGAGATGTGTCAACATGTATGCAGGATTCTAATACCTACAGGAAGATGTCATGATGAAGAGTTATCTCATAAGGCACTATTTGATTTAATGCTATGCTTTGATTTCTTGAAAAATATCTGGATGAGTTCATACAGGGCTATTGGAACAAGAATCGTAAGTGCAAGTAAAACTAGAATTCATGTGGTGGATGGAAATTCTTGAAAGAAACATGATGAAGAAGACGTAGCCATATGACTAAGGTTCCATATACGTATCAAGAATGCCAATTTCCATGAAGAAAGGAATGACATGACAAGACAAGAAGGAAAGTGATGGATGTTTAATGCCTTACAAGGAAGAAGCTTGACTGAATTCCATGACATCAAGAAAGGAAATTGATCAAGCAGCTAGAGGACCCACAAAGAAGAATTTGTTGATGGAAAGAGAGTTTGCAGTTGAGAGGGAGCTCTGACAAGTCCCTAATTAAGAGGGAGCCTGGGCATGTCCCTGATCAAAGGGAGATTAGGTACATTCCTTTACAGGAATGGACATATCTTCTCTAGTTGAGAGGGAGAGATAGATACAACATTCTTGTCTTCACTTGGGAAGAAAGAATGGAGGATTGGGTAATCATATGGCATCTGATGCTCTTTGAGGATGTGTAGGGCATCCAAGATAAGAATAGGGAAGAGGAAATATATTCTTTGAGGGTTCGGAACCCAAGATAAGAATAGTCCTCGAAGGTCATACTAAGTGAACACCCAGGTGGGTATGTACCTTGAGAGAGAATGATGAAGGTCTCTATAGTCATTGGTCTCACCAACATTATGCTCTGATCTAATGAGAGATAGATTTGTTAGTCAAGGCCTTACTATGGAAACGATGTTGGTTATTATGATGCTATACAAATGGGTTACCAATCCAATTATTCTTATGAGATTATTCAGATTGAGAATGACCAAGTACCATTATGAATACCTCCTTAGTTAAGAGGGAGAATTGTAAAATGTAACTAGGTTCGGTCTTCATAATGACATGTAATTATGACTATTGTAAATGATGTAATGAAGAAAATATAGTTAATATTGTAAATCTTGCTTCATGGGTTTCGTGAGCAAGATATTTTATTCGTTTTGGAGCCTCCCTACCAACCATCCTTAGAAGCATGTCTTACACTGTCAAGTACATAGGCTTCAGCTGAGTTTCAAAGGCTTTCCATCATGTGCATGTCAACTTGCTTGTTTCCCATCACAGGTTGCCTTTCCAAACTTAGGTTGTTTTCTGGCTGAGAGGTTCACTCAGAAAATTGTACAATTCTGGAGGGGAACCAACCTTCCCTCTAGAAATTGCTCAATCCTGTTGGGTTGCCTGTTGAGCTCTAGAATTCCGCAATCCAGCCAAGAAGCCCTCCCTCAGAAAACTACGCAATCCAGCCAGTCACTGGGCTTCAGCCTAGAAATTGCGCATTTCTGGGAGGCAGTGACCTGCTGACCCCATAAATTGCACAATGCCTGAGGGACATCCAACTCTGCTCAACCCAGAAGCTACACAAATCCCTTTCCTAGACTTGTAGACTGCTGCATGTTCCTTTAGGTTGATCAGTTCCCTTTGGGACTGAGCAATCCTGATTTGCATGCATGGGCTTATTTTCCCGAAATAGCAAAAATCAACATGGAAAAAGCATCCCTAAATTTTAGGGATCTATTTTTAGCAGCTAGAGGTTACATGCAAATATCGTTTTAGAAACTTCCCTCCAAGTGTATCTTTTTCCCAGATTTGTGGAATGTGCGTCATAAACCTCAAACTTATTTAATCGATAGTACACAGATCATTCCTCACACCGATCTTGGATCTCTGACATCCCATAGCACATCTAGGAGTCTTTGGCATATTCATCTCAGTTATTTTAGGGTAAGTTTGATTTTCATGTCATTTGCTACTTTTCTGTCGCTTTTCGTATTTAGCTTTGTACGAATGTTGTTTTCTTGGTTTTGTTGAACACCTACTATCATTTTAATGTATATACATGTCCTCTTATATTCTAGATGCGATCTGTGCCTGTCAGCAGTTCCCAGGTTTGAAGTGGGCATGGACACCTTCGGAAACCTTTGTGCACACTTATTATAGATTGTTCTCCGACTGCATTTCCACGGTGTCGTCACACAGTTGTCAGACCACTTTGTCACCCCATTGTACAAAATGACATTTGAGTAGGATCCATCTTGCATTTTGCAGGCAACGATGGAGGCATTGATAGACATAGCAGATTGGTATGCCTCACCCCTTAGCACTTTGATATGGATGTACAACACAGAGAATCCCTCACATGTTTTACCAAATTTTTCCATGGATAATCTTGTCATGCAAGAAGTGTCGTATCACATCTCAATAGGGTTTTTAGCTAGACTTCACAAGAATAAGGAGGCATCTTGGCCCACTCTTACTTTGCATATCTGGTTATACAAGATACAAAATCTCAACGATGCTGATGCCGAGATCAAGGAATTCAAAAGATTTAATTTCAGCACCAGAAGTTTCAACCCGTATGACCCACATTGCTTTGTAAAAGACCACTGTGGAGAGTGCAATTTCTGTGGATCCACCGGGCATGTCATTGGCTTGAGGAAGACCCATGGAGATATTGTCACAAATTCTCTAGGCTAAATGAACCGGTCGGCATAGCTGTGGAATGGTTTGCAAAGCGACACACAACAAAATCTCAGAGGGCACCATCATTAATAGTAGAAGAGGGTAACAAACCTACGCATGATAAAGGAAAGAGAAAGGTTGATGACAACATGATAAGTGGAATGTGCAAAGGCAAAGAGATAAATAGATAATGGAGGAAATAGAGAAGGAGTTACAAGAGATGAAGCAGAAACTCTAGGAAGAATAAGAGATGCGTAGAAGAGAGAAGGAAGTGCAATAGGGAAGGACACAACAGGAGGCGCAACATGCACAGATTGCAGAAACTGTGCCCATATAGGTTATAGATTCATTTGAGAAGCTCACACAGAGTATACAAGGTGAGCAATCGTAGGAGCAGGACTTAGCTCAAGAGATTAAATAGATGCTAGAGAAAATGGATACAGACATGGTGCTTCCAGAGTTAGATCAGGATACAAACCTCATGCCTCATAACCAAGAGGTCACCCCATCGAATTCACCAGATACGGAAGCAGAGCTAGTCCCTAGCAATCAAGGAGACACAAATATCCTTGAATACAATCCAAAAGTGGAGATGCACAACATATCTTTCGACGAGTCACAACACAAAGTTGTGCAATCACACAGATTATCTACTCTAGATGTCCACACATTTCTTACGCAGTTTGTAGAACAAGTGATCATATCTGATGTGCGCAAGAATCCAAGAGCATTGGCTGATGCTACCAGAGCATATGCCAAGGCCACCAGCTCGAGTTTTCGATTCTTAATAGCAGAGAACGAGCGCATGGCCAAGGATTTACAAGCAACCAAGCAGGGAGGAGAGCAGGTTACATCAAAAGCTAGAGAAAAGTTGAAGAGAGCGGTATTGGATGAAGTATCGTCCCTCAAAACAGTCATGCAATTTTGTATTCCAAAGTTGGCATCGTGCAAAAGGTATTTTTCCATCTCAATGGTTGGGATATGCGTTGTGCTAGGAGAGCACGCATCTTGTCAAATTTGCACACTACTGTTGACCGCATGCAAACATGGATAATGCGATGCAAAGGATCCCCATTACATTTTCCAAAGATGATGAAGCTGAGGGCGGTAGAGTTGAAGGCACACATCGAGTGTTGGATCCGAAACTATGAGGAACTCCCGTAGCTCATCACCAATTTGCAGGCTTCGCATGCACATGTATTCAGAAGCATGGATGTCATTGTACGCCCACACACGATCCCATCTATTGGCACAATCACCAAGACAAATTCAAAGAAGCAAGTCTGAACAGATTTGGACATGTACTTTAACGAGTTGATGTGTGTTGCCACCACTGTAGACTTAGAGATCAGTGCACACACTATGCATCGATATGTTTCTGGTCTGACTGCACTCAAGAGTATGATGCACATGTTAGTAGATGAGTTGGACAGAGGTGCTAGATCAGTGTACTCAGATGCAACAAAGGCGAGAGTTCACTTTTAGCAAGATGTCACCATTGAGCACGTGAACACCATCATGGACTACCAAGCTTGGCATCAGTTCACCATCGTTGATCATCACGAAGATGCCGAAGAGTTGGTCTTCCCACAGTTTTCGGAGTCTTAGTGATAGCTTGCATGGATTGCTCAAGCCTATTTTTCCTCACATGGGTACATGTGCAAATTGTAATGTAACACCTTGTAAAAGTGAAATACCAAGTGTCGATGGTCAGATGTAACAGTCATGTAGTAGTTGAAGAGTCATGAGGGTAGGTGAAGAGTCACAAAGGGGAATGTCAAGGGCCACCCACCCTTTGCTATTTATAGGACCTCATAACTCATTGTACATGCTTATGGGGAACCAAGCTTCCTATAGGTGCATCATAGAGAAAGCTTGGACTGTATTGTAACGAGCCTTGGCTTCTCCACAGTGCAGAGCTAGTATATCTCTTTGGAGGAGCAGGCGACAGTGACTATAACATTTCGTTGTTCGAACTTTCACTTTCTTAATATAACAGAGCCAACACATTTCATGCATATGTTGTTATTGTATTTTAGTTGTCTTGGTTACACTAATGATATATGTATCTATTTTCTTACACAAGTATGTGTGGACTTTTCTATATATGTATGTATGAATCTTATTGAGATGTGTTGTTGGTTTAACTATCACTATGGATCGTTGGTTTCCCTACCTTCCATCTAGTGATGTATCTTTGCTCATTTGTTCCCTTCCAATCCACGTGTTTCCATATGTTTCCAAGGGGCACACTTATTCCACCTTCCATGTGTTAGAACCCGTCATGTACCTTCCTTGGCTTGTCGTGCCAGTCACACCCTTGCTACCAACAGGGAAATCTTTCTTGCCTCTATGTGAAACTATGGTCAAGGCGATATTGTATGACCCACTACTAGGACTCCTACACCAAACGGTCTGAGGTCTAGTTGGGACTTCTTACCGAGGAGATCCCCTGACATGTTGGCGGGTCCAGTACCATCAACATTTTTGGCACTAGAATGAAGGCCAGATGATAAGCTATGCCCTTACATCCTGTTTTGAATCTTCGCATATATGTCATGGATACTATTAGACTCATACCTCCGCGATGTTTCTCATATGCCAAACATCTCGACATCACGAGGGAGTTTTTTGATCTCTTATCTGAATTCACGTATGATGGTGAAGGCGAAGTGAACTGGCTCAAGTACTTACAAGACTTCTATGCATTTATTGATAATGTAGATGACTTCTCTGATGAAGAGGCCAGTTTCTTGCTTTCACACACACTTCATGAATCCCCACAACAATGGCGCAACAACCTGCCACCCGAAAGCGTGCACTCACTTGACTAGTTTTGTGATCTCATTGAATCTACTTTGCATAATTTTGATTCAGAACCTCTTGACAAAAAAATGTTAAAACAAAGTGAGACTCCGCAAGAATCGCCTCTGGATTTTTGGCAGTGATTCTGTGAATTGCAGTTTCAAGCTCCGAAAATGCAGATGAAGTTTCAATATCTTTGAGACAGATTCAAATACTGTCTTAATAAATAATTTAATCCCAAGATGAAGTTGAAGTTCAAACCCCACTCAACATACTTCGGTGATGGATCTACGCAATCACAGGCATACACAGTCACTATCACAAGTGACTATCCGTCGCCCCCTCGTTGAAATATCACTTCACTTGATCAGGCCCATGCATCGTTAGCTTAGGAGTAAGAGTAGAGTTTGTTTCTTGTCTTGTTTTCTTGCATGGATGTTTGTTTCTTGATTTGTGTGTTTGTTTGCTTGCTTTCTTGTTTGCTTACTCACTTTTCTTTCGCATTTTTTCTTATGCTCTTCACTCTTTAGTTGTTTGTTTGCTTGTTTACATTTGTAGGTAAGTTTTTCATGAAACGTTGTATGACTCTTGAAACAAGCGAGGGTAAAGTGAAAGAGGACTTGTGCAGTTATCAATATTTGGTTATCTATTGTCCTCTCTCTAGATGTGGAACTTGTTATATTCAGTCCATGGTACGCTAATGGAAAATGCGTTCTGTTCGAAGGGAACCTTGATGAAAACACAACGCTTGCACACTAACTAGTATCACCTACTCTAGTCGGTTGTTTTAGGTTAACCCTTGTCAGCTTAGTCGAGTAGAGCAAGGTGAGGGGGGAAATCTTAACAAGTATGTCAGAGGTATATATAAAATAATTCTTTCAAGGAACAAGCTCTTCTTCTCTCAATAAGTCGGGATAGCTCTTCCGCCTCTAAATGAATAAGTGCTATGCAAAGTTTTGAAAAATGAAAATGAATAAGGTGAAAAAAGAGAAAGGATTCCTGCACAAAGAGGTGATGCAAGAAACTCCACCGGGGTACTAACCAGGCTCACTGGCAGTGGAGTGATGCTTGTGTTCCTGCGTGACTTTGTTGGGGCACTGTCTAGGCTTGCTAGCAGCGAAGCAACACCAAAGATGAAACTTAAACTCTGACTATCATATTGGTTGTGCAACAATATACCCCTCATCCCCATTCGAAATAGCTACTTTGACTTGGCTTGGAATGTGTACTAAGACCCAGAGCATGGAAGGTGCTACATCTTTGAATCAAGCTAGTGTGGGAATCAAGATGATCAGAGAACTGAACAATACTTCGGAGGTGTTAGACTTGATTTTCGCGAAACAATGTTGTGTTCAGAGAGCAAGAGTTCTACCAGTGTACTGCCAACTGTTGTAGTAGCTACAACTACCCTCCAAAATTTTTCTTTAGCTTCATTTTGGAGCCTCCATACCAACCATCCTTAGCAGCATGTCTTGGACTGTCAAGTACATAGGCTTCATTTTAGTTTCAAAGGCTTGCTAGCCTGTGCATGTCAACTTGCTTGTTTCCCATCATAGGCTGCCTTTCTAGACTTAGGTTATTTTCTGGCTGAGAAGTTCACTCAGAAAATTGCACAATTCTAGAGGGAAATCAACCTTCCCTCCAAAAATTGTGCAATCCTACTGGGCTGCCTGCTGAGCTCCAGAATTGCGCAATCTAGCTAGGCAACCCTCCCTCAGAAAATTGTGCAATCCAGCCATTCACTGGGCTTCAACCCAGAAATTGCGCAATTATGGGAGGCAATGACCCGCTGACCCCAAAAATTATGCAATTCTTGAGGGACAACCAGCCCTGCTCAGCGCAGAAATTGTAAAAATCCCTTTCCTAGACTTGGAGACTACTACATCTGCCTTCAGGTCAACCGGTGCCCTCCGGGGACTGAGGCAATCTTGGATTTGCATGCATGGGCTACTTTTCCCAGAAATAGAAAAAAGCAACATGCAAAAAGCATCCCTAAATTTTAGGGATCTATTTTTAGCAGTTATAGGTTACATGGAATCATCGTTTTAGAAACTTTCCTCCAAGTGTCACTTTTTCCTAGATTTGTGGCATGGGCGTCATAAGCCTCAAACTTATTATCAATGCTACAGAGCTCATTCCTCACACCGGATCTTGGAGCTCTAACATCCCACAATACATTTAGGAGTCTTCGACACATTCAATTCACTTGTTCCAGGTAAGTTTGCTTTTCATGTCATTCGCTGCTTTTCGGTTGCTTTTTGTATTTCACTTTGTACGAATGCTATTTTCTTGGTTTTTTTGAACACATGTTGTCATTTTAATGTATATTAGCTTGTAGAAGCACAATTTCAGTTTTTATTTGCATCTCACTATTGTCACATGCATGAAACTGTTTTGCACTAATAGTCACTATTGCGGCGACTCATTTCACAAACATGCATGCGTTCCTGTTTTTGGAATCCTGCATTCACTGTTTGCATGCATGATCATTTACTCTTGCTTAAACTCAGTCTCGCCATGCATTCAAACCTTTTCATGTTTTCAGTCGCCCGTTGATGGGTCTGGGCTGCCTTGGCCCAGACCTTGCCTTGCCTGGACAAAAATGCACATTTCAGAAAGTGAAGGCTCTGCCTTCCATCCAGAAATTGTGCAAACCTGGCCAGCACTAACCTCTAGGCTTGCATTGCACAATTCTAGGAGGTGGTGCCTTGCTGACCCAGAAAATTACGCAAAGCAATTTCTGGGCTTGCATGCCCTTACTGACTGAAATTGTGCATTGCATAGTTTAAGCCCTCAGCAGGAAGGCTCGACTACGCATTGTGGAAGTCCAGCAATCAATCGGTCTCCTGATATCTTGGATTGTGCCTTCCACAGTTTTGGCAGTTAGTATCCCAGCCTCTTGGTGAAAATTGTGCAATCTTTACTACCAGTCACCCAAGTATTTTGCATGTCAGTCCTCAGATTTGTTTTGGTTTTCAACTGAGAGATTTCTTGCCATGAGTGTCACTGTGTCTCCAAGTATAGTAGGTGTTCGTTTGTCTCTCATCATTATAGGTATAATGGCCTCCAAGAGAGGAGGGTCAAAGGACACTGTTGAAAGTGAAACTAGAGATGCAGTTGAACAAGTGTCTATGGGCCTGCCCATTTAAAAAGAAACCAAGCTGGTCATAGACAAAGAGATCAAGATGAAATGGCAGGACATGAACAATACATTCTTAGTCACATTTGAGGAAGATCTGGAAGACTACAGGGTCTATGTCAACATCCACAAATCTGGCTTGTACCAGATTGCATGGAGATATCCCACATTTACATGCGCAAACATGATACATTGGATTGTCTCACACACTAATCCTGAGAAAATGATGTTGGGTAGTGTTAGCGGGTTAGAGCTTGCTACCTTCAGGGCAAAGGACTATCAGGAGATATATCACTTGCCACAGCCAGTGATTGTAATGGAGAAACCCTTGAACATACACAGTAACACAAACTCCAAAGATATGTTGAAGAGTTATGTGAAAGAGCTAGCCAAGTTTAGAAAAACACCCAATATGGTTTACAAGATGAAGATACTATGGAAGGCATATCAGTACTTGGTCATCTTTGCATGCTACCTATACGACGAAGAGAACACAAAGACCTTCGCAAAAAGTTGGGTGATTGTTTTGGATGAACTGGCCAGCGAAGGAAGGCCATGCAACTGGTTTGACATGTTGGCTCTCAAGTTGAAGGAACATGTGGAAAAAGCCCGACATCCACCCAAAGGTCAACAAGCAACTATATACATGTCTGCTTATATCTTGGATGTGATCTATGCCCGACAGAAGTTCCGAGGTTTGAAGTGGGAATGGACACCTTCAGAAACCTCTATGCGCACTTATTATAGATTTTTCTCCGAATGCATCTTCCATGGAGTCATCACACAGTTGTCAGACAACTTTGTCACCCCAGTGTACAAAATGATATTTGAGCAGGATCCACCTTGCATGTCAAAGCCAACAATGGAGGCATTAATCAACATAACAGATTGGTATGCCTCACCCCTTGGCACCTTCATAGAGATGTACAACGTAGAGAATCCCTCGCATGTTTTATAGAAGTTTTCCATGGAAAACCTCGTCATGCAAGAAGTGTCGTATAACATCTCGACAGGGTGGTCAACTAGACTGCACAATTAGAAGAAGGAACCTTGGCCTACTCTTCCTTTGTGGATTGGGTTATAAGAGATACAAAATCTCAAGCATGCTAACGCTGAGATGGAGGAATTCAAAAGATTCACTTTCGTCACCATAAGTTTCAACCTGTATGACCCACATTGCTTTGTAAAAGACCACTGTGCGAGAGTGCAATTTTCGTGGATCCACGGGGCATGTCATTAGCCTGAAGAAGACCCATGGAGATATTGTCATAGCTTCTCCAGGCTTAATGAATTGATCCTCATAGCTGTGGAATGGTTGGCAAAACGGCATGAAGAAACATCTCAGAGGGTACCATCATTAGCAGGAGCAGAGGATAACAAACCTGTGCATGACAAAGGAAAGAGAAATGTTGATGACAATGCAGAGGCAAAAAAAAGCCTCAAGTTCAAAGAAATTCCACTCATGATGAAACATCCTTGGAGATTGAGGCTAAGAGGTGACAACGTGACAAGCGAGATGTGCAAAGGCAAAGAGATAAATAGAGAATGGAGGAAACAGAGAACGAGTTGCAAGAGTTGAAGCAAAAACTCTGGGAAGAACATGATTTGTGTAGAAAAGAGAAGGAAGAGTAGCAGGGACAGACACAGCAGGAGGCATAACATGAAAATATTGTAGAAACTATGCCCATATAGGTTATAGACTCATCCGAGCAGCTGGAACAGAGTATATAGGGTAAGCAGTCGTAGGAGAAAGACTTAGCTCAAGAGATTGAACAAATGCTATAGAAAATGGATATATACATGGTATAGCCAGAGTTAGATCAGGATACAGACCTCATGCCTCATAACCAAGAGGTCACCCCATCGGCTTCACTAGATCCGGAAGAAGAGCTAGTCCCAAGCGATCAAGGAGACACAAATATCCTTGAAGACAATCCAAAAGTGGAGATGCACAACATATATGTTGACGAGTTGCAACACAAAGTTGTGCAATAGCGCAAAGTGTCTACTCTGAATGTCCACACATCTCCTACGTAGTTTGCAGAACGAGTGATCGTATTTGATCTGCGAAAGCATCCAACAACATTGGCCAATGCTTCCAGAGCATATGTCGAGGCCACCAGCTCAAGTGTTCGATTCTTGATAGTAGAGAACGAGTGCATAACTAAGGAGTTACAAGAAGCCAAGTAGGGAGGAGAGCAGGTTACGTCATCCACTATAGCAGAGTTGAAGAGAGTGATATTGGATGAAGTATTGTCCCTCAAAATAGTCATGCAGATGTTGTATTCTAGATTCGACACCATGCATAAGGCAGTTGTCCATCTCAACAGTTGGCAGCAGTGATATGCTAGGAGAGCACACATATTGTCAAATTCGTATGCTGTTGTTAACCGCATGCATACATGGACAATGAGATACAAAAGGGCCCTATTGCATTTTACAAAGATGATGAAGCCGAGGGTGGTAGAGTTGAAGGCACGCATCCGGAGTCAGATCCAAAACTATGAGGAACTCCCATAGCGTATCACCAGTTTGCAAGCTGCGCATGCAAGGGTATTCAGAAGCATGGATGTCATTGTGCGCATGCACACGATCCCATCTATTGGCATACTCACCGAGGTAAAGTCGAAGAACCAACTTCGAACAAAGCTAGACATATACTTTGACGAGGTGAGGCATGTAGCCACCAATGCAGACTTGGAGATCAGTGCACACACTATGCATCATTATGTTGTTGGTTTCGCTGCACTCAATATTATGAATCACATGTTAGCAGATGAGTTAGACAGAGGTGCCATATCAATGTACCCAGATGCAACGGAGGCGAGAGTTCTCTTTCAGCAGGATGTCACCATTGAGCAGACTGACACCATCACGGACTACTAAGCTTGGCATCAGTTTGCCACCATCAATCATCGTGAAGATCTCGAAGAGTTGGTCTTCTCACAATTGTTTGAGTCTCAGTGATAGCTTGCATGAATTGCTCAAGCCTATTTTGTCTCACATGGGTACATGTGCAGATTGTAATGTAACATCTTGTAAAAGTGAAAGACCAAGTGTCAATGGGTGAATGTAACAACCCTGTAGTAGTTGAAGAGTCATAAGGGTAGGTGAAGTGTCACAAAGGGAAATTTCAAGGGTCACCCCACACATTGCTATTTATAGAACCTCGTACCTCATTGTACAACCTTTTGGGGAGCCAAGCTTCCTCTAGGTGTATCTTAGAGAAAGCTTGGACTATATTGTAATGAGCCTTGGCTTCTCCACAGTGCAGAGCTAGTATATCTCTTTGGAGGACCAGGCGGCATTGACTATAGCATTCCGTTGTTGGAAGCAATGGTTTGTCATGGTTTCATGTATGATTCAAACTTTCACTTTCTTAATATGATAGATCCAACACATTTCATGCATATGTTTTTATTGTATTTCAGTTGTCTTCGTTACACTAATAATATATGTATTTGTTTGGTTATGCATGTATGTGTGGAATTTTCTATATGTGTATGTATTAATCTTATTGAGATGTTTTGTTGGTTTAACCATCACTTTGGATCATTGGTTTACCTTCCTTCCAGCTGGTGATGTTTCTTTGCTTGTGTGTTCCCTTCCAATCTGCATGTTTCCATAGGTTTCCAAGCAGCGCACTTATTCCACCTTTCTTGTGTTAGAACCCTTCATGCACCTCCCTTGGATTTGTCGTGCCAATCACACCCTTTCTACCAAAAAGGACATCCTTCTTGCCTCTATGCGCAACTATGGTCAAGGCGATACCATACGACCCACTCTTGGGACTCCTACACCAAACTGTCTAAGGTCTAGTTGGGACTTCTTACCGGGGAGATCCCCTAACATGTTGGCAGGTCCACCACTATCAACATGAGTGAAAGAGTCAATTTCATGTATGAAGAGCTCTTCTTGAGCATATATAAAATGTATATGAGTCAACCTAGTGTCTAGATAAGCCCTCCAAAAATACAAGCACAGTCCTCTCTTGAAGTCGGTCTACAAACTGTATGAAAAAATCATGTTGGCTCACCTAAAATAGACAATTATTCGGTTGGACACATCGATTCATTTAAGGAGGAAAAACTACTATAAATACCCATATAATATTTTCACATAAAGATAGGTAGAGGATTCGATATCTCTGAAATTTCGAATGGGTAATTACAATGAATAAACTTCGCATATCTCGGTCTTTCGGTGGAGAAGACAGGTTCAGATTTTCTTTTGAAGTTTCGATGATTAGATATAGAGAAAAATTAGGTGATGTCTATGTGCTTTTGTATGGATATATCAGAGATAAAAGTCAGACTTGTGACTGAATAAGATAACTCATATTACTCTATGATTTTCGAAGGATGATCAATGTCAACTACTCAAATATATTTTCGAATGAAGAATAGTGATGGGCTCATAGCTTTAGCACAACCATCAAGAAATTCTGATCTCTAGATTTGGTATCATTGCAGTAAGTAATTCGGAAGGCCCTCGGTGATTTCGTAAGAACAATAGCTGTGGAGATTCTGTGGTTCGATCTCTATTACAATAATCAAAGAAAAGAGACTTAGTGATGGAACTGTGAAGTATACCTCTATCTCGACATAATAAGGTCTTATTGATTTGTTTTAACTACAATTTGTATTATCGCTGTGGTGAAGGTCTCACTTTCAAGGCAGTAGTGAAGATCTTAGTGTCAAGGAAATAATGAATATCTCGGTATCAAGAATGAAGGATCTGAGTGTCAAGGCAGATCTCAGTATCCAAACAATGATGAAGATCTCGAAGAGGATTGTCAAGAGAATGTGTGTCTTGATCTTGGAGTGTCTACTAGGTCAAGGGTCTTGGTATTGATATTCATTAATTAGAAATATCAGAAGAATTTGGGCGGGTTTTCCTCTCAAAGAGTGAGAGGTTTTACTGCATAATAATAAGAGAAGATTGTGCTAATAAGAAAAACTGAAAACGTACCTCACAAATAGTTATCACCGTGAGAAGAATCTTATTAACCTAATTACCCTAAATTCTTCAACACATATATTTAAAGCCAATGCTCCATGAAATATATTTTTTGCATAGGATTTATTGGTATTTATAACTTGACTATTTTACACACAATATTTGTTGCTCATGGAGGTATGATATATATTATATAATATATATATATTATATATATATGAAAATGGTAATCATGATAAGGCCATGCACATGATTATTATTATTTTAATAATAGATAATGATTAATGTCTTCATTGCAAAAATGAGAAATCAACTAAATAGTTGGACTTCTCTATAAATCAAAAATAAACTATTGAAATAATGTAGTTTTTATGAATAATGATTATATATTTTAAACCAATTACGTAATCATATCACATTGACTATGATTATTTAATTTTGACAAAATGTACAGTTATGCAAAGTCTACTTTATAATATATATATAATATTATATATATATATATATCTATTATATATTAATTTCAATTCTATTTACTTAGAACCTTATTAGCTCACCAAGCTTGAGTCTTTTTGTGCCATCATAGATGAAGTACAATCGTCTTCAAGTCATTATGCTACTGGAATCCATTGTTGAGTACTACATTATACAACACTAATTTTATCAATCACCTGCAGGTGGATCCAACTCATTCTACAAAACACCTCCCGTGCAGTGTTCATCGAAAGTTGTTGTACACCCTCCCTTGAACTTGTACTTTGACTTTTGGCTCTACAGCAGAGCTGCCAAGCAAAACTCTCTGAACTAGAAAGTCTATTCTAGTCCCAATCGATCCATGTTGTCTACTCAACAAGTTAAACTCTCTGAATTGCAAAGGTTGTTCCAATCCCAGTCGATCCATGTTGTCTACACACCAAAATGTGATTGAACAACATGTGTGTATTTTAATGGTAAAGATCAGTAAAATTAGCTGCCAACGCCATTAAGGAAGGGATCAATAACATATTTGTGCAAGAAAGATCATCATTCGCCCATGACATATAAAGAGGGACCAACCCATCAATAATCCTATTTTTGAGTAAATTTTGTGTCAATTAATTATCTTTTATAAATACATTTGTGAGTCAACTATTTTAACTTTTAACTCATCATGTATAATAACAATACTAAAATCTCCTCTCTCCAAAACTAATTGTTCTACTTACCATCCAAAAAGACGATCAAACCCTAAAATCAGCCTATTCACAACTGACACAAAATCATGATGTGACCATAACAAAATAGATCTAATGCATAATATGACCAAAACCATATTGATCGAGTTCAAGTAAAATTAGCATGTCACATGTATGTGATAAACTTTGTACCAACCTCTAATTTATTTCACTTCCTAAACTTTGCTCAAACCTCTTATGTATTTGGGTCCATATATTCAAATGTATTTCTCCACGAAAAATATTTTTTGAATTAGGATTTATTAGTATTTATAACTTGACTTTTTTACATGTCTCTATTTTCTACTCATGGAGGTATGCTACATGATATTATTTTTTAAGAAGAATATATGCCCATGAAAACGGTAATCATGATAAGGCCATGCACATGCATGATATTTGTAATATGTTATTATTATTTTAATAATAATAATAACAAATCTGCATTTACAAGACGGGATCAACTAAAAAGTGGCGACTTTCCGTATAAATAAAAGATAAACTATTGAAATAATATAATTTTTTTTTTATGAATAATAATAATAAATTTAAACTTAAGTATTAAGGGGTTTTCGTAGTGTATATAATAAATTTTTTTAGGCATAATATATTAATAATAATTATTTATTTTATTATTAATTAACAATTGAAAACGTAATAAGTTCTCTTATTTCAAAAAAAATTAATATCATATTAATCTATACCACTTTTAATTAATTTTAATTGTAACATGTTTTAATAATATACTAATCTACACTAATTTTATTTAATTTTAATTATAACATATTTCAACTAAATATAATTTGAGAAAAAAAATACACACTGACAAATGAAAAGTAACTATGTTAGAGAGTTTATTTAATATGGATTCGCATCCATGGCATCTATATATATATATATATTTAAGAATGTGCAGCAATGTGAGAATTCATTATTAATCTTTTTTTTAAGTGAAGAAACTATGACCATAAACATTATACATTAGAAAATCCCTCTAAACGAATTAAAGCGTAAATAAATAGAATTAAAATTTTTAAAAAATAAAGTATTTTTGTTTTCGAATGTCCACTCTAAATTTTGGTGAAAAATGGAATATCCAAGTATCAATGCATATAATTTCAAACTAAAATCATTTTGTTTATTTTTTCAAATGTGATAAATCGTTTCCCCACACAAATGATATAGTTATAGTTGAACTATTTCTAGTTTATCGTATATATAGTTATGGTTGTATTTTCTATAGTTGTGTTATTTCTAGTTTGTCATTGATATAGTTATAGTTGTATTATTTCTAATTTGTTATTGTCAGTCTTTGATATATTATAATAAAATTGTGTTCTAGTTAACTAAAACCAATTTACCAAAGGGAATGCTTTTGGCAAGAGTTCATAGGAATATATTATATCACATCAATTTATTTAAAAAGAATTTACAAATCATCACCAACAAAAAGGATATTAATTTTTATATAAATAATTTATTCAATTTGCAAATATTAAAAGATTCAACGATAACTTCTAAAAATATAAGCCCAAATTATTCTTAATATTTTACCAAAAATATTGAATTTTTCACGAAGTAGAAGGATTAGTCAATCATTATCCATGACACTTAGTTCCTTGCCTATGCATTCTTGCATTCTTAATTAATTTAAATATTTGATGAATTTGATTATGTAATTAATTTTAAAGTTTGAAAAAAATTTATTTATTTATTTATTTTCACTTTAAAAAATATCTCTTCATGCAAGATAGATTTTAAAATTAATATGGATCTGCCATAGTAATTAACACAAACATATTATTTTACACAAATTTTATCCATTATTCTTAAATTTTAATAAGAATATTAACAAATTTAATTATTTCCACCAAAATGCTACATATGAGAACGGTTATATACAAAAACATTCACTATAAGATAGTTTTTTTAATATTATATCCATTTTAGCTCCAAATATGTCCAGAAAGACAAAATCGCTTGAGATTCAAAGCTTTCCTCAAGTGTGGCTATAGGGTTCGCTTGAGGTGCAAACATTATAATTTTTATAATAGCAACTTTATAATAATTATATACCGTGTTATGTTCTAACAATCACATTTTATAACAAGGATGGGGACGACAACAAAAGTTTCTCTCAACAAACTAACCAACCAGAGACCAAGTACCTCAATACCGGCTACCTTTTTAATTCAATGAAAATACCACACTTTCTTTGCCGGCAGGTTTATTGCATAAGTAATTGTCTGCAAAAGTATTTAATTCTTCCATGATTTGGCAAACAAGTGATATGACGGTACAGGTTCCTACTGCATACAAGCAGTAAAACAATGAAATGATTTTCTTCTATAATGTTAATATTATAAAATTGTGGTTTAACGTTTAGTCAAGGAAAATTAATCCAGATTCAAACATTATAATTATTATAATAGCAACTTTATAGTAATTATATAGAATAGCAAACAAGTGTCATAAATGTACACATATCAAATCTAAATATCTATGAAGCTTAATATTTATAAATTATGTAATTCTCTATTTGTCATTTCAAAATTTTATTATGAAAACCATTTTAAATCTATTTTTCTTTCTTTTATTGTTTATTCATGTAATCTTTTGAATATAAACAAGGGTGTTTGAAAAGTTTAAAACACGATGATAACTTATCTTTTCAAAAAAATGAATTGTCCTTCCAAAATATATTTGTTGGTAGTGGTAGTTCATGATGGATAAATCATGTTCTCATGTGTGCATTCTTGCATTCTTAATTATTTCAAACAATTGTTGGGATTTGATTATGTAATTCATTTAAAGTTTGAAAAAAAATAAATTTATTCATTAATTTTCACTTTAAAAAAATATCTCTTCATGCAAGATATATTTTGAAATTAGTATGGATTTGTCATAGTAATTAATACAAACATATTATTTTACACAATTTTTAAACATTATTCTTGAAATTTAATAAGAATATTAACAACTTAAACTATTTCCACCAAAATATTGTATATGAGAATGGTTATATACAAAAACATTCACTATATGATAAATTTTTTAATATTATATCCATTTTATCTCACAATGTCTAGAGAGACAAAATCCCTTGAGGTGAAAAGCTTTCCTCAAATGTGGCTAGAGGGATCGCTTGAGGTGCAAACATTATAATACTTATAATAGCAACATTATGATCATTATATACAATGTTATGTTCTTACAATCACATTTTATACCAGCAATGGAGATGCCAACAATTGTTTCTCAGCAAACCAACAAACTAGAGACCAAGTACCTCAATACTGGAAACCTTTTTAATTAAATGATAGTACAACGCTTTCTCAGTCATTAGATTTACTACATAAGTAATTATCCACATAAGTCTTTAATTCTGCGATGATTTGGCAAACCGGAGATATGACAGTACATGTTCCTATTGCATACAAGCAGTATGATGGTACAACAATACAAATGAGCTGAAATGGCGGAAGAAACAATCATTTCGCAATAAGAATCAAGCTTTCTTAACCAATTAAACTCTAAATAAATTAAAAAATGAAATGATTTTATTCTCTAATGTTAATATTATAAAACTGTGGTTTATTAAAGAAGAAATGGTGATTTTGAATGTTGAAATGCATAGTATGTGATCCTTCCTTTGTGTGTTTCTCATATGTGTTCCTTTCCTATCAGAAGGTGTACTTGTATTTTTTGACATAATCTAAAATTTATAGATTCATCTACGTCATGTTATGACGCCTCTGATGTATGAGGTCATATGTCCTTAAAATGCAATCCACAATTTTTGAATCATTTGTTTCATTTTTTCTACTGGAATTTGATGCAAAAGATTTTGATATTAGCCCTCTGTATTAATTTCCTTTTTCTGATGTTCTTCTTTTCTTTCATACTACAACGACCAATATTTATATGTGTTACGCAAATAGGTCACCAGATCTGAATGTTAAGTCAAATAAAAGAGAATTCTACATGTGTATTGATTGAATATGCCTTTGGATGAGATATCTAAACCAACTCTAATTCATGATATGATTTAAATTCTAAATACCATTTTTGTATCCTTTAGACACTTAAGATGTCCTAGGCACTAACTTGTACATCAACCCTGAGGTTGTCTCTACGAGCAACAACATGTGGAAAATTGTTACTAAATTTGACTAAGGCAAAAGTCGAATTGAGCCTTTAATGCTACAATTTCTAACACCCCCTCTTAGCAAGAAAGGGATTTTGCACCACCCCTATTCTGCACCTGTGGAATTCAATTGTGCCTCTTCAAAATGCCTTTGTCAAGTTATCTTCATCCTTCTCCTCAGTTGGAATGTATTGTAGCATCACAATTCTCCTCTACGCATAATCCAAAAAGTGACGGTATCTGATATCAATGTGCTTGAACCTGCCATGAAATATTGGATTATTAGAGAGTATAATACAAATTTGATTATCACAATAAATCATTGTCGGATCCATCTCCTAACTGAAAATACACACACGTATTTTTATCATCCATACTGCCTCACATTTTTCTTAAATTGCAGCCATGTACTCAACCTCTATTGTGCCAAGTGTCACAGACCTCTGTTTCCTATTATACCAGGAAATAGTTGTAGACCCAACATTGAAGATAGCACCTGAAGTAATTTTCTTGTCTGATGGACTCCCTACCCAATTTGCATCATTTAAGCCTTGAAGCTTCACTCCCTCTATCCTCCTATACCATAACCCATACTTGGTTATGCCTCTGAGATTTCTTAGCACATGCTTTGCTGCCTCCCAATACAGTGTGGTAGACTTCACCATGACCTGACGAAACTGATTGAATGCATAGCATATGTCAGGCCTTTTGTTCACTAGATACATCAAGGATCCCACAAGTTGTATGTAGATGGTAGCATCTACTGTATCTCTAGAAGAGGCATCCTCCTTCCTCCAGTTTGCAGCTCGAGGAGTTTCCATAGTCTTACAGTTATCCATGTGAAATATTTGAAGTATTTCAGACGAATACTTCCTTTGGCTCATAAGCATCTCACCATCACCCTGCCATATTTCCAACCCAAGGAAGTAATGCATTAATCCCATGTCCTTCATCTCGAATTATCTTACAAGGTCCTCCTTGCAAGAGTGGATCAACTGCTCATCCCCTGTAAGTATAAAGTCATCAACATACAATACCATGATAAGAAACTTGCCATCTACCACAATGTGATAGAGATTGGCATATGCTTCACTTTTAGTGAAGCCCAATCCACTGGGATATGTTCCAATCTGAGTATACCATGCTCAAGGTGCCTGTGTTAGACCCTATTGGGCTCTCCTGAGTATACACACATGTGTCTCCTTGTCATATGTCTCAAATCCCTCTGGCTTCTCTATGTAAATTTCTTCCTCAACACAGCATTGAAGAAGGTGACCTTCACATCCATATGATAGATCTTCCACCTCATTTGTGAAGCTAATGCTAGAATGGTTCTTATTGAGGAATATCTTCCCACAGGAGAAAGTGTCTCCTCATAATCAACTCCCTCTACCCGTGAAAAGCCTTTGGACACAAATATGGCCTTGTACTTCTTGTTTCTCACATCAGATGCATGCTTCACTTTCTAAATCCATCTGGAACTAACTATTGGCTTGTCCTCTCGTCTCAGGACCACCTCCCATACATTGTTCTTCATGATGAAGCTATACTCCTCCACCATGGAATCAACCCACATTGATTGAGAAACTGCTTCCTCAAATGAAGAAGACTCTGACTCAATGAGTTTTGTCATGACAGCCATATACCCATTGTATATATCTAGTGACCTCCTCTACCTATACAAAGATGTAGGAGCTCTCACATGCTCCCATGCATCCTACACCAATATGTCATCTTCTCTGGTTCTCTTCCTCCCCTCTCTAGGAGATTCTGGTTGAGTGGGTGCCTCCACTCGGCCTCCGGTGTACTCCTCTACATGTGGCTACTCCACAACATCCTGAAGCTCTATTTGAGGCTCCTTCTTTGGATCTATAAGCTCCTCCTTCGGTGGGATACTCAATTCTCCCTCTAGAAAGCATCTAATAGCCTTCTCCTAATAAAATTTGACATCTCTCCTCACTACTGTCACCTTGAGTGAGGTAAAATACACCTTATAGTTATGTGAAGTCCCTTTGTATCCTACAAAGACCCCCATTGTAGATGTAGGCTCCAATTTATTCCTACTATTCTTGGAGACATGACAATACACGATGTAAGTGTCCCATGCATATGTGCCAAAGTTCTCCAACATATTGACTCTACACATTTTTTGTCTTATTACTCAGTGCAGCGCAAGCTTCCACCTCAAGTTTGTAGATATTTTTCATTCTAAATCCATTCTATTTCACTTTCCCAATAGTTACATCACTCAGAAAGGGTTTCCCTTTACTAAAAAATACATCATAACTTCTATCCTCTAATACAACTACATAGGTCAAATTCTTCTTCATCCCAGGTACATACATAACATCTTTAAGATGAAGATGGGAGCCTAACTCCATATGAAAGGTTACAGTTCTGATTCCTTTAGTATTGTACCTCTCATCATCCCCAAGTTCTATGTGAAATTGGAGATCCTTCTCCTCTAGGCTACAAAAGAATTCTTTGCATCCTGTAATACGAAATGAGGCACCTGAATCTAACTACAAACTCCCCATTATAGTGATTTCCATGCATACAATTAGGCTGAAGTCTAATTTGAACTATGAGGCAAGTGCTTCACTCCTCCTCCTGAATAATTCTTGTTAGACCTCTTATACAGACACTTTGTTGCATAGTTCCCAAATTCTTAGCAGTGAAAACATTTTATCCTACTCGGGTCCTTCTTCTTGCCATTGTTATGACTGGACTCTAGCTTGCTTTGGGCCTTCTTTCCCTTATCTTTCTTTCCTTCTCAACCAAGGAAAACTTCTCTTCCTCCTTAGCATTGGATTTTATTCCATATCTAGTGTTCGTTCAAATTTCTTCCTTCACCAAATCTAACCAAAGTCTCTCCCAATTTGGTAATTTGTCCCTTCCATTTATAGAGTCCTGGTAGTTGTGTCAGGATTTTGGAAGGCCAAGGAGATCTAGGCTCACGCACATTTTCTCCTACTCCAAGTTCATCTTGAACCTAAGTGAATAGAGGGAGGTAGCGTGGAATGGTTTCATTTTTCTAGTTGCACATGTTTCTGAGCTTGTCCCTCAATGCCAATTTCTTGGCATCACTGCTTTTTGTGAATAATTTAGTAAGGGTCTTCCACATAGAAAATGGAGTCTCCTTGCCATGTAAATTCGAGACTATGTGATCTCTCACACCCTCTAGGATGATCCTCATCACTTTTACGGTATCCTTCTTACACTGGGCTAAGTGCCATGCATTCGATTTTCCTGGTTTTGGAATATTTGTTTGATTATATTCCAACACTCCATTATCATCGAGTACATCTTTTATCTTGTCCTTCCAAGCTATGAAATTCGAGGTTCCATCTAGGGCATACTCCAATCGCAATCCATTGAAAGACATTTTCCCGCATAGAAGAAAACTTCTTGACTGAATCTAGAAATTGAAATCTCTAAAGGAAAAGATCTATTGACTATTTTCTATTCTAATTTCAGGCATTGATACCATGTAGAAATTAATAGAAATTTGATATTGTCGATGAATTCGAACTGAAAACAAGAGATTACAAATTTCATCTACAATTATGTAGAATGGAAATCATAATTTAGAAACACATGCAACCATAAAAACCACAATAACACAATGATTTACAGGGTAACCCAAGAAGGAAAAACCCCTCTATTTCTTTTCATTAATCAGATGAGAATGAGAAACTATTACAATGTCTTGCTTCAATACAAAAGCACACCCTGCGCTGTAAACTTGTTCTCCTGTTGATTGTCCTACTCTGGCTAGCACTTAGTCAGTTAAAGGCCCCATCTCCCCCCTATTTCCTTGCACAATTCAAGAGAATTTGAGCTCCTAAATAATAGGGGAATTCCCTATTTCCTTGTGCAATTCCCAAGGAATTGATCACCTGCTTAATTACCAAGCCTATAAACTTAACTAGTACACAATTGATAATTATAATGTGCCTTTTCCTCCACTCTCACTAGACAATTCAAATTCCATGCATGTCTTGCCTATTTTTAGTTGATCGACTAATTTAACTAAGAGGTAGTTGAGTTAACAACAATTCTACTACTCAACTTACCTTCAAATGATTCAATTAATTAATTGAGCTCAATTAACTGAGTTCAACTGAAAATAATTGAACTAGACTGCTAAACTTTAGCAATCACTACGTGGACAACTCTACTTCTAGCCTATAACTCAAATTTACCGAGTTGACTAGTAGATAAGGCCATGTCACGCACATTAACTTCAATCCAAGACATCCTGCCAATGCGAAAAATCGAATTACTCAATTTGACTAAGGAAAATGTCAAATTGAGCTTTTCTTGCTACAATTTCTAACACTATATATGGGAATAATTTTTCCATATTTTTATCTTTTATCATTTTTACATGAACAAAATCTATGCTTATTGATACATGGGAGTATATGTTTTGGAATGTGATTATTTATATGTATTAGGCATCTTAGTTTTTTCATACTGCAATAATTTGGGGTTGTTCCCGACTCTTATGTAGAGATGTTGGATCATGTTATGGTTTTTTTGGTTTGGTGAATAGTAAATTATGATGAATTTTGAAAATATGTACTGGATAAATCATTTTTAATATGAATTGTCAGTGTTTTTTCTCTCCTGAAACCAAAAAAAAAAATCCAAAAAGTTATGTTGTTATGTTGATTGTGGTTTGACTCAATAAACTGATTTAAGCTCCTCCATAATGGCATTTATAAAGATTATATATTTAAAATGTTAATGAAATTTTCATTTTTGTTGAAGTTTGATGGAGCAAAATATCTAATCGCTTTCTCTGTCATTGAAGAAACAAATCTTGATGCCTTTTAATCGTTTATTTTTTTTCCTGAAATTCTACATTGGTGCAGAGATTCACAAACATTAGAAAATAGAAAACTACTTAGAACTTGATTGGCAATAAACATTTTAGTTAGAATTTCCCCTAAATCATCAACCGCAAGAGAATTTCTTCCCCACTTCCCTTGTCCTTAGGAATTAGTCCCCACTTGCTCTTGATCACAATGTTGTTGTTGTTGTTGTTGTTGTTTTTTTTTTTTTTTTTTTTTTTTTTTTTTTAACCTTCACTAATTATAGGATGTTTACGATATAAAAATCTTAACCCGGAGAGTCATATCAACTTGCAACCGTACAGGAATTTCAACCAAAATAATTAGCCCAGACAGTAACCAAATTCAGCGCAATACAAGGAAGGACTAGAAGAAAACCCTTCTTATCCCAAAACTTTAGGGCTTGGGACCGCATGCAGGCAGTCCAAGATAGGAAAGGTATTCATAAAAAAAACCATCCCACACTGTTTACATGGAAGAGAAAACATACACAGGAAAACAAAGACAAAAAATACCTTGAAATTGAACAAAAAACAGAGGCAAGAGATACTGAGAAATTAAATCTCAAAAGAACCAGTTCCACAGACTGAACCATTAACCAAGTATTCAAAATGCATATGCTCCGGAAAGAGTGAAAGGTTGCACTTGGAGAGAGCATCAACATCATATTTTTTTTTGTCTATATACATGTTGGAAGGCGACTTCAGAGAAATAGGATGGTAAAGACCGGATCTGTTCCATCCAATTGCATAATGCAAGGACCTCAAGTGAATTTCTCCCTTGAATCCATTGAATGATGGATAATGATTCATACCATAATCTTGTCAATGTCAAGTCACAAGGCACATTACAGTGTCACCCACAGTGCCACCATTTCAGCGCTTTATTTATTGCCAAGACTCTCAAACCAACTGAAGCGGTATGCAAAGTTGTAAGGCAACATTTTCACTTCAATTATAGTCACTCCTAATTAGTATATTTAAGGGAAAATTCATTTCAACTAATACAATCATATGAAGTAAGTGATTACTAAATATGGATAGAGATGAATTCACCATAAATAATAAAATAATTAATTTATATTAATATTTATATTTACTAATAAGATTATAAAAATCATAATTTTATTTTTATTTTAAAAATATTATTATTAATTATAATAGTGATATAGTCATATATAAATTAAATGATTAATAAACATGGATAGCTAGAGAAACGAATGATAAATATTAAAACAATTAATTTATGATGTATTTTACATTAAAAAGATTAAAAAAATTAAAAAAATTAATTAAATTTTAATTTATTATTATTATTATTATTATTTGTGTTCATCAACCCGTCTGTAGTAAGGTTTCTATAATTTTAATTTAACTATCAACAATTATTAGGTGAGGTATTATTAACAACATATACAAGTCAAAAGCAGAGATTTATCTCCATGGTAGTTATGTTAATTTTCCCCCCTTTAATTAAATTGATTAATTAATAGGATTTCGCTGTGTGGTATTGATAAGGCATGGTATTAGCCCATGTTATTGTAATAAATATTATTTTTAGATTAAGATTTTTATCCTAGTCTTGAGGGTGTGGTCTAATGGTTAGTTGGGGTAGTTTGATTTTCACAGGGTTTTAATGCCTATATTTGTGTTTATCGACTATTTAATTTATGTGGTTGCGCAAGTTATAAAGAATTAATAATCGAGTTAGAGAAATATATAGTTAAAAACAACAATATCTACCTAATAGATGAAATGACTTTTTTCAAGGCATTTTTTTTGGTCAATTTAATTAAAATCCAGTATATGTCATTTTTCCTTTAAAAATAATAAAATTATGATGTTATTTTTAGTATTGTAAACAATTGTAACACATTATGTATAATATTTTCATTATAATATTCATTATTAATACTTGTAATATTATGATAATTATATTTCTAGTACTTCAAATATATCAATGAAATACCTATAATATCTTGACATTAATATTTATATACCTTAAATGCATAAATTTAATATTTATAATGCCTTAGTATTAATACTTATATATAAGTTTTTTTAATCAAAGTTATTAGTTTATGATTTTTTTAAACGATTCTTTTCTTTTTTTCTTTTTCTCACTTCAAAATCAACTCTCTCTTTTATCTCCTTTAAGTTTAAGTGTAAGTCTAATGCTTAAGTATGATAATAGTCACAAGTTTTACCATGGTAAATTTCTAGAAAGAAAATCACTTAAGAAAATTAAAAATACTCAAAATAATAATAATGTCATTTCACATAATTAATGTTTGTGAATAGAGTCCAGAATTAAATTGGAAACACCATCAAATAAGAGGGATAGCTGATGATGGATGGGTATAGTAAGAAGTGCAATTTTTTAATTTCACATTTGCTTTCATAACACCTATTATGCATATCCAATTTATTTAACCTAGTTTAGTTTAGTTTAGCCGGTGATTAAAACCATTCCACTTTAGCTCGAAACCATCTTTAGAGATGTGTCATCAATTCACTATTTAATGTTAGACCAAAAATTTATTGGGAATTTCAATGTTTATATTGAACTAGTAATGCTAATTTTTAAAGTGTAATTTACGAGGCTGCTCCATCGTCTATGCTCTGCAACTTCGACACGTATTCAAGTACATGACATGCTAATTTTTAAAGCGTAATGAACAAAATGTCAAAGTGTAATCAGTCTTGAGATTCCTAATAGCCGGTGGCCCGATACGGCAAGAGATAACTAGCCTACCATAGGGCATTAAATGACTGGTTAGCTGCATGCCCTTTAACTTTATAACACACCCGCGCGCATAACGAGATAAATGAAAAATAATAGGTTGTGTTATAAAGTTAAAGGGCATGCAGCTAACCATTCATTTAATGCCCTATGGCAGGCTGGTTAGCTCTTGCCGCTCGATACTGTCACACAACAAAATTTCTTGCCACTTCCTAAATCATACTTTTGTTAACAACTGCTGCTTAGCAGGGTGGAAATCGTACTATTTCTACTTCCATCGCTGAAATTTTAGTGTGTGGAATAAAATTATCTATCACCGTAATTAAAGGACTAAAACCATTCGCTCACTGCATTCTATTGGACTTTCTCCACTGCCAACGCTCCTCCACATATCTTGTTACAATGTTTTCTTGAAATCACCAATCACAGTGGTGGTAAAAGCATTTGCCTCTTTTCCTCCTATCCATGCTCTACTAATCCTGAACTGGTCGGTTGACATTAACCATGGGGCATCCAATAGTACCGCTCATTCATAATCCTTGTGCGCTGTATTCCTCATTGGAGTGTGTCGCCGAACCTTTTTCAAGCTACAATGTTCCTTTGGGTTGATCTAATGTGTGAGAAGAAAATTCTTTTGGTTTGTTTAGAAGTGGTCCACGCATGTGGAAGTTTAGATTTGGGGCATATATGATATAAAATATTTCAATAATGCTTTATTAATCAAGAATTTTTGGAGAATGTTATATGGAAAAGGTATTTGGGGCATATAGGATATAGAATGTTTCAATAATTCTTTATTAGTCAAGAATTTTTGGAGAACGTTATATGACAAAGGAAATTGGCATAAAATTAGAAAAGAGAAATAAGTAAAAAATAAACAATTAATGGAACAAACTATAGAAGGGGCATCATAAAAGAAGGCAATTTCATATATTTGGAGTATGAAGAACATCAACCACTAGTTATTTGAGAATATGCATTGGGAGATCAATATGGGCTCTGGGTCGAGATAGGTTTCGATGCCATAAAATACTTCGTTGGAAAGCATTCTCTATATGTTCATCTTCTTAGTAATATTCATAATTTGGGTTTTTATTTCATTAACCAGACCTGTATTGAAAGTCTTTCACTTTCTGGAACAAATTCATGGCTCAGCGCTGGGGACCTTAACCTTGCTGAGACTTTAACTCTGGCTTGGGATCAATATACTTCACAGTCAAGCCTAGAGGGGATCAATATACTTCATAGCTAAGCCTAGAGGGGATCATCTTAACTAAGATAAAGGATAATCTATCTTGCGATGGTATTAATTATAAGGACCAGATCTTGGTTAACGACATTTATAACCAAATGACACATAATCAAACATGATGGATAAATGTTTGTGGTCTCAAAAGTCCTAAAAGTTGGAGATTCCTCTAAAATTAAAGTGTTTTACTTAGTTTGTTGTGCACAACAGGATTCTAATGTGGATAAGGCTCCTTAAAAGAGGATTTAAGGGGCCTAGGAGATGTGTGTTATGTGTTGTAGATAAATAAGATGTAGACCATCTTTTTATTACCTACGCATTTGTGGTCTCAGTTTGGCATGGAATAATGCAAGGGCTCAACATTATTATTGTTTGAGACAATGGTTCCATTGAGTATTGTGTTAAATAATGGTTTGAAGGTTTCAACGAATATAGAGCTTTACCTTTTTATATTCTATGGAGAATTTGGAGAAGTAGGAACCCAAAGATATTTGACTAGTCCGAGTCAATCATTAGAGGACCATGTTTGAAAGTTATTGTATACTTTTTGGAGATCAGACCAAAGAAAAAGATGTTGTCTAGATGTAATGTGTAGATTAAAGAGGTATGGCCAAAGTTCTGAGTTGGTTTCCTTGATGGGACATCCAAAAATAAGGTTTATGGCAACTGGGCATATATAGTGATGAACCCAGGTACATTTTTTTATTTAATTTAGCACAATGGTGCTAGTTAGAATAATAGGGTTGAGCTTATTGCTCTTTGGGGAGTCTTAATTTGTGCAAAAATGGCTTGACATTAGAGAGCTAGATGTCTTTAGAGATTCAAAAGTGATAATTGATTGGGTTCAAATGAGGTTTAACTTTGGGATACCTTCTCTTACTCATTGGATGCATCGGATTAGAAAGTTATTTTCAGAACTTTTCAGAGATTATCCTTCTCTCACATCTTAAGGGAGCAAAACCATGTGCCAAAATTCTTATCTAAGGAAGGATGTTGTGATATGTATGGTATGATCAATTTATCTTCCTTTGACCATGGTACTTTACAAAGACCGGGTAGTATAAATTTCTAAAGGACTAATGTAGAATATTTCATAGTCTTCAGTCGGTCACAACTGATACTTAAAAAGTTACTATTTTGATTTCGTGTAAAGAATTTTCATATTTTTCTAGAAGGATCATTAAAGTTATGAATGTTTTTTTGAAGATAGAAAAATATAGATAGAGATATCTTTTGATTTGATAATCATGATCGAGTTGTATAGATGACAGATCACACATTTTTTAAGGGAAAATAGTGGGGATCAAAGATGTATGGGATGAGTCAAACTCTTGAATAAGTAACTACTTTTCAATAATGCAAGTATGTTGGTTTTTTCTTATTGAAAAAAAACATGTATTATCTTAAATAATGGTAAGCAATGTAATCTGATGATTTTAATACAAGAAATTTAAATTATCATTAATTTTTCTCCCTTTGTGCAAATTGGGACTTTACCAAATAAGAATCCAAAAGATTGGAAGAAGAGAATCTTGTTTATTAAATGAATGTCAGAAAAAACTAAAGGTAAGAATGATGGTTATTATTGAGAAAAACATAATCTAATTTCATTTCAAATAAAATTGTGAATGTTAAATTTATAGATAAAAAATAAATAACTTGGTGATTTATAAAATGTTTAAGATATTTTATTTTATATAGAGTTTATTGACGTCTTTGAAGTTTGTGTATTAGTACACCTTCTATCTTCTTATCTATTCAAGTGGTCCATTTCATAATTCGATTATGGGTGGGTGCAAGTATTTGATGGTTTCTTATGATGAGATAGTGGTAATGCAAACTTGGAAAAATAGAAATATGCTGCCTTGGAGAGATGATTAAAGGTACTTATGCAATAAATTTGAAGGTGTAAAATTTTGAAACATAGGAAAATGAGTTGGTTTCGAGACTATATAGCTTTTATTTATACTAATTGTGTATAACTATGTGAATTTTGAGTATTCTCGATAATGGTATGTTATGTTTCATTCAAAATGTAATGTATATATTTAATTTAGTGCAACCTTTGAGTATATAAATGACTAAATCTTGCTATAGAAACTTGTCGAGTTTTAGAGAACATATTGTTCTTGAGCACAACTATTTTTCCAAAATTTATAATATTATTTTTATATATTTTCTTAAATTATGAAAGTCATTATATACTTAAATTACAAGGCCATCCATTAACAGAACCTAAAAGGATCTTAATATTATCAAATAATATTTCTTTCGTTTTTCTTTAAGATTGCAGGCCTTAATGTTCTCTAGTGCACCATTTAATTTTTATGGAATGGTTAAGGACTCAAAAAGGTTATAGCAAAAATAGACAAGGGATGTGTTTTAAGATTATGATATAAGTTAAGATAAAATGTCATAAAAATTGTGAAAACTTTTAATTCTTTTAGAAAATTATGTATTTAGAATCTACATAGTTGATTCTATAAGTGTATGTAGTTTCATGGTCAATGGATTTGTCTTAATTATTAAAAAAACAATGGAAAAGAAATATGTGTGTGTGTTTTAAAAAATTTCATGTTTTGATGTATTTTTTTCACCCAAAAGTACCATTCATGAACCTATATGCAAAGAACCAAGTTAGGGTACATGTAGGATTACAACGAGGAAAAAGTTTACATTCAAAAAGGCATGTGCATGTTCCCAACACTACAAATGTGTGTGCATTTATAGCACCAACAACTCATGTGTTCTCCTAGTGCTAAAACCATGTATGTATTTCTAGTGCTAGGAATGTGCATGCACTTTTACAGATAGTGACTTTGACAGAGTGGAAATAGTTGAGGTGGGTTTAGGGGTGGGGTGAGAGAGGGAGATATAGAGAGGCCAAGGGAGAGAGGGGGAGAGAGAGATGAAGAGGGAGGAGGGTGTGGAAGAATGAGGTGGTGGAAAATGGTTGAGGTGGCAAGGGGATGGGGAGGGTGAGAAATATATATAGAGAGAAGGAGTGGGGAAAAATGAGTTGGTGAGTGAGGTGAGAGAGTGAGTGAGAGAAGGAAAGAGGGAGAGGAAGGGATTTATTTGTGGCTGACATAAGGAGGAAGAGAGAGACAAAGTTTAATGGGGTCGTTGTGAAGAAGTGGGTGAGAGAGAGAGAGGGGGGAGTGGGTGGGAGAAATAGGGAGAAGATACAAGAAGAGTGAGAGAACAAGAGATGATGATGGGTGGGGGCAATGAGGAAGAGAATGAGAGGGGGAGGGAGTGAGGGAGAGAGAGTGAGAGAAGGAAAAATAGAAAAGGATAAAAGGCGAGATAGAGAGAGGGGGCAGGGGGGCTTGGAGGGGGATTTTTGTGAAGCACAAACTAAAGGAGATATATAGAAATAGAACAAGGGGGAAGGAGGAGGAGGAAAAAGAGAGAGAAAAAGAGGGAGAAGGATAGAGAGAGTGAGATAGAGATAGCGTTGGAGGGGAAAGAGAGAGGGAGGGAGACGAGGGAGAGAATGAAAGGGATAGTGGGGGACTAGAGAGAGATAGTGATGGCTTGATTAACTATAAAATTTGTGTAAATTTTGATTCATTTTGATTTTATATGGTTTGGTTTCATTATGATTGTATTTAAACTTTTATATTGATTTGGATTCAAATTCATTATGGTTAACATATGTTTTGGATTTATTATGATTGTAATTTTTCTTTTTATATTTTACAGTGATTTAATCTATTTTAATGGTGAAGCACAAATTGTGCAATGTGGTTGTGGAGCTCTCATTTAGGTGAGAAAAACACCTAGGGGCATATTTTCTAGTTTGGTGGAGATTATACTAACATTAGAGTTGAAGTACTATCTCTATGAGGCTTGTTGTACAATGCGAAGAGACTAAATTTAGAAAATATTTCCATCTATGGTGATGTAAGGGTTATTATAGAATGGTCTACCAATAATGCAAAAATTACTTCTCCCAATGTGGCTAAATGGATACTATGCATTTAGAAACTAAAGGAAACATTTTCATTCATCTCTTTTGAACATGTTTACAGGGAGTTCAATGCCATGGTGGATACACTATCAAACAAAGCTCTAATTCCTACCTGATGATTTTTCACTATTGTTATCTTCTCAATAGAAAGGTTCAGGATGAAGGCCCCTTCCCTATATGCTTCAGACTCTCCCAATCCTCTATATGGGAATACCTTTTCCAAATTTTGATTTTTTATCATTTTGACATGGACAAAATCTCTGCTTATTGATACATGGGAGTGTATGTTTTGGAATGTGATTATATATATATATATATATAGATAGATAGATAGATAGATAGTTTAGGCATCTTAGTATTTTCGTACTGCGATAATCTGGGGTTGTTCCTGTCGCTTATGTAGAGATGTTGGATCATGTTATGGTGTTTTGGTTGAGGGAATAATGAAATATGATGAATTTTGGAAATATGTATTGGTTACTTGATTTTTAATATGATTTTTCAGTGTATTTTTCACTTCTAAAACCAAAAAGAAAAAATCTAAAAAGCTACACTGTTATGTTGATTGTGGTTCAATTCAATAAACATGGCATAGGTGATTTAAGCTCCTCCATAATGAAATTTTTATAAATATTATTATGTTGTAGGCATGGTTTATATTGGAATTGGGCTTGAGGAATTTATATTTTCAATCAAATGAATGGTTGAGATTTCAAGCCAAGTGAATATTTTTTGTCTAATCCATGATCCAATGGACAATATGAAAGGATTGTTGAAGGTTTTTTAGTTTCTTGGGTTTGCTCATGTCTTTAATTTATTAAAAAATAATTGGTGAAACATGGGTGTGGTTATAATTTATTAAAACATTATTTATAAAACGTGCCAATGGCACTAAGTTGGTGTTGAATATGTTCATTTGGAGTGGTGATTGAGTGATGATCAGTGAGCGTCTTGGTTTTTACTCCATTTGAAATTGCATAAAGATTGGTTAGCATGTTGTTTTCTTCTTTTTTCATGGACATGCACCCTCTATTCGAGCTTAGTTACCATATATGTTGTTTTATTCATGTTCATGGCCATGCAACCATGTTCAACCATCAGCCAGTACACAACGTTTCCTGTGCCATTGTGCCTGATTACTTACAACCCACTAGGTAATTTGTAATCCCATATCATGCAATCATTTTCCTTACGATTAAAATGAAAAAGCTAGTACCCAAAACCCACGAATCCCAGGAGACAAAACCGTCCGGTCATATTGAGAATTTTATGGACGCAGTTGTGGAAAATGTGTGATCAAGTTGTTAATGCACCTCCACTTTAGATCATTGATCCATGATCCCTTCCAAAGGAGTGAGCTGACCAACAATGAAGATATTTTGCTATGTCGATCATGAAATCTCATGTTATTGTGATATTTTTGTAAATATTTGATCTAGGAGGATCTCGTCAATTCAGTTACACAAATGTAGTGTCGTTGTCAGCAATTCAGTCCAGTGTCGTTTAGTTTTGACAGTGTTGATTATGGTTTAGGTTGTCTAAGTGATGTTAATGGTTTTCATGGTGATGGTTTTTGACGTGAGTTTGTCATCCCTTTTGCAAGGATTGGTCATCGACATGTGTTGTTGTCCAGCTCATAGGATTTGGGTTGTCGATGGGTTGTCGTCATGTGATGTTGTTACAAATGTCACTTTGTGACGAAGAGATGTACATGGGCTTTTTTGTATCCAAAACCTAAGACATTATGCATTAAAATCCAAAGTCCTAGCTCTAAACCTATGGTAAAAACCTAATGATAAACAATATTACTTAAAAATACACCTAAAACCATACACTAAAGACATAAACTATGTCATTACAAAAACCTATGGTAAAACCTAGCCCTACAAACTATGGTGAAATCCATGTATTAAAACCATTAAACCTAAGCTCTAGACCTAAACCCTAAGTTCTAAACCATGTATTAAAAAATTTAATAAAAATCCTTTTCCTAAGTCTAAACCCATTCAGGCTATTACAAATTTTGTAAAACATTAATCAACATTGCAAAAACCATATAAAAACCCATTCATGGTATTGCATAACATAGAAGACTATGTAATAAACAAATAAACCATATAACAGTCCCTAACCACCAAATGTTAATCATGCGGAGACCACATGTCATGTGAATGGTTAGTGGTTAGGCGTCAGGTTAGCGTCAGGAGTTAACCGCTTGGAACAAGCCCAAATGCATAACTGCGTCGAGACTGTAGTCATGTGAACAAAGGAACCGATGGAGTTCACCAAAGAGTTAATGTAACCGTAGTGGAATTGTTGTTGTAACAGATTAACATTTGAACGGAGGTGGATAACCACCGAAGCACCGTTAGCCAAGACCGCCGTGGGTAAGCACAGAGGTGGTAGCCTGTGGTTAGACCACAACAATCACATGTGGTGGTCAACCTCCTCCACACAGTTAGAAAGTCGCCAATAGTTAAGGTTTAATATAAAGTTTATAAATTGGTTTTGTTGCATTTTTTGGTGCAAATTAATTCAATGACCATGCAACCCTATCCTAAGTGTCCTTTCATGAATAGACTGAGACTTTTGTAAACTATATTATAACTGATTTATTCCGAAACTCAGTGGAGGGAGTTCAAATGCATCTGGTGGGTGTTAAAAGGAAGTCTTTCTCATTGAAGTGGGGGGAGAGTGATTTTGGTTTTTGTATGCAGATTCTGGAGGTTAAAGGCTGTTTTTGTTTTCAGTGTAACAAGAGCATCCAGAGTCAGAATTGGGAACCCTGACAAGTGTTGGAAAGCGGGTTCAGAGAGCTATCCTTTGACAGTGACTAGAGGTTCCTGTGTGCACATTTAGTTTGGTCAAATATCTGTGTAATCGACCTCTTCTGTTTAAATCCTAATAAAACGGTCGCCCATGTTGAAAGCGGACCTGGAGACATAGTCCATCAGGGATGAACTTCGTAATCAATATTGTTGTCTGGTATTGTAGTGTTTTTGTTGTTTTCATTAATATTTCTCATCTTACTTATGTTTTATCAGTTTTCCTAAAGTATCTCTTGTCAAGAAGTTCTCTCGGTTTTCGCACTTTCAATTAACATTCAATTCATTAAGGGCTAATCAATTCTGCATCAGTTTTAACTTATGATCATTTCAGATCATATAATTTTGTATCGGAGTAGGTTGTGTTTGTATAATTTTCTATTGAATGTTAACCAGGTCAAAGTCGCAACTTGGAGAAGGAATCCTTGAGCAGATTGATCGAAAGATTGGAAAGTGACGAGTTGTTCATAAGTCGACCATGATAGGATCTGATGCAGGTGAGAACACTGAAACTAAGATGAGTGATGAATAGTTTCAGCAAGCATTCTTGACTATGAAGCAAACATTGGGAGAACTCTATGAAGACAAGAAGGTGAGATATGCAGCCTCATCTTCAAAGACATCGAAGAAGGAAAAAGGTAAAGGCAAGGCTGATAAGCCACCTTCACCTCCATCACCTCCATCATCATCATCATCATCATTATCATCTTCTTCTTCTTCTTCCTGTGCATAATCTAAAACAGAAAATAAACCTACGAAAACATCTCTTTTGAAACTTGATGTGAAATTTGAGTTACCTATTTATGATGGTGAAACGAATCTTGAAAAGTTAGATAATTTCACTAAGCAGTTAGAAGTGTATTGTCGTATTCAGAACATTTCTGATGATAAAACAAAAATTCAATTAGATACACTTAGAGTGGGGGGAAGAACTTTAATCTGGTGGGAAAGTAAAACTCAGATAGATGTAAAGCAGAAAGGAAAAGTCATCTCTTCATGGTCTAAGTTTTTAAAAGCTCTTAGGAAAAAATTATATCCTTTAGGATACATGAAGCAAGTTGTTATTGATTGGCAGCATCTGAGGCAAGGTAAAGGGCATAGTGTTTAGGAGTTTACTCAGGAGTTCAGAAAGAAAGAATTGGTGCTTGGTATTTCGTTAGATACACGTGAAACATTATTAAAATATATCGACAATTTACATTCATATTTGCAGCATACATTATTCATGTTTAATCCTAATGATTTTGATGAAGTGTGTATTCAGGCCATACATATTGAATCAGATGCCAGACCATTCAAGTTTTCATCGTAATCATCCAAAGAGTTGGAAATCAAAGATTCCAATGACAGTAAGGGGAAGAACAATTAGAAGAGAACGAAATTTGCAATAGCTTAGAAGGAAAGACCCACTTGTTCTCATTGTGAGAGAGTCAGTCATGATGAATCTAAGGGTTGGAAAATTCATCCAGAACTTAAGCCCAAAAAGTTCTTTAAGGAGAAGGATGAAAAGAAGACAGTTGCAGCAGTCCAGCAAGATCTAGGTTCAGATTCAAGTGATGAAAGGAGTATAACTGCTATCATTACGATAGGTAAAACTTCTGACATTGGTTCAAGTTTGAATATTATTGCATCTTCATCAAACATAAATCCTTCAAATGAGGATAAAAGGGTTGAATTACTTAACATAAGGATAACTTCTAAGCATCCAAAGATAGATACAATGTTTGACAGTGGATCACAGGCCAATCTAATATCTGAATATTTAGTTTAGAGTTTGGGTTTGGAAACACAGAGTCATCCAAGACCTTACCCATTAGGATGGCTAAATAAATCAACTTAGATAAAAGTCACCAAACAATGTCAATTAAGATTTTCCATTATAGCTAATTACATTGATTAAGTGGAATTAGATGTGGTTCCAGTAGACATATGTGGAGTTGTCTTAGTAAGTCCTTATCTTTATGATCGTGATGCAGTATTTTATAGGAGAGGACATAAATATCACCTTAAGAAAGATGGGGTTGAATTTATTGTTAGGGCACATCAAAACAAAAATCACTTGAATATTCTTGCTAATCAGATGAAGCGATTAATAAGTTCAAATAAACGATTTGTAATCATGTGTGTAAAGGAACAACATAAGAGTTGACAGGATGTTTGTTCAAGTTATGAATCCCTGTTTAAAGATAGTTTGATCAAAGACGTTGAAAATTTTCCAGTTCTATTTAAAGAAACCAATCATCTTACTCATAAGTAGGGAATACAACATGAATTACAATTTGAGCCTAAATATCCTCTTCCTAATGTCAGAATGAAGCAATTCAGTTAAAATTTGGAAATTAATAGTTACAGGGATACAAGTTAGTATTGGGGAAAGTCGATGTTAAATTTCTCTTATCTTGTGTCACCGTTTCATGTTTCGAACAGTTTGGAAACCTCTTTTCAAGTGGAGAGGAAACCTATCTGTTTTCATATTAAAGCCTTTTCTAAAGCAGTGTCAAAGTGTCTAAGAGAAACTTATGCATCAGGGGAAAGTGCTAATCAATGGAAACATCATTTAATAAATGAATAAATAGTGATTCAAACAAATCAACTGCTAATTCAATACTTTCAAAGACAAACTAAGTTGCAGCAGTTTTCAAATTACAGTTTGATGGGTTTATGGTAGCAAGTTCACTTAGTAACCAGGAAGCAGGAAAGTATGTCAGGTCAAGTAGCTGGTTTGATGTCAAAAACATCTTTGATTGTCTCTATTATTCTGCAAGAGAGATTGTTAATACATGTCAATGGTATTAAACAATATCATGTAGAGACTGTTTTCAAAGATGATTATGAATCACTAACTCATGGTATTTCGTGGAAAGAAAATAATTACCATGTTCATAACAGGTTGTTTGACCATCGTTGCAAGTTTTTCATACTACAGATTAATGGAACAGGTCATCAAATCAAAATGTGCCATGGTCAGCATCATCAGGGTCATCACTTGCAGGTGATTGATCCAATGTATTGGTACATTTTCTGGACAAGGTGGAGAGCGAGGGAGCTCTACCCTCATTGACTATTTGTTTAAGTCAAACTTTTGTGTTCCAAAAGCTTTCAAGTGAAGAGGATTGATCTAGGAGGATCTCGTCAGATCATTTACACAGATCCAGTGTCGTCATCAGCAATTTTGTCCGATGTTGTTCAGTTTCGAAAATGTTGATTATGGTTCAGGTTGTTCAAGTGATGTTAATGGTTTTCATGGTGATGGTATTTTATGTGGGTTTGTCATCCCTTTTTCAAGGATAGGCCATCGGCATGTGTTATCGCCTGCCTCACAAGATTTAGGTTGTTGATGGGTTGTCGCCATGTGATGTTGTTACAAATGTCACTATGTGACGAAGAGATGTACATGGGATTTTTTTGCATCTAAAGCATAAGACATAATGCAATAAAATCCAAAGTCCTAGCTCTAAACCTATGGTTCAAACCTAATGATAAACCATACTACTTAAAACTACACCTAAAACCATACGTTAAAGACATAACCTAAGTCATTACAAAAACCTATGCTAAAACCTGGCCCTACAAGCTATGGTGAAATCCATGTATTAAAACCATTAAACCTAAGCTCTAAACCTAAACCCTAATTTATAAACAATGTATTAAAAAATGCAATAAAAATCCTTTTCCTAAGTCTAAACCCATTTGGGCTATTACAAAGTTGGTAAAACATCAATCAACATTGCAAAACCCATATAAAAACCCATTTAGGCTATTGCATAACATAAAAAACTATGTAATAAACAAATAAAACCATGTAATAGTCCCTAACTACCAGATGTTAACTGTGCGGGGACCGCACGTCATGTGAATGGTTAGTGGTTAGCCATCGAGTTAGCACCGAGAGTGAAGTGCTCGGAATAGGCCTAAAACCATAACTGCGTCGAGACTGTAGTCATATGAACAAAGGAACTGTCAGAGTTCACAGTAGAGTTAATGTAACCACAGTGGAATTGTTGTCGTAACATATTGACATGTGAATAGAGGTGGATAACCATTGGAGTACTGTCAGTCAAGATCACCTGGGGCAAGTGTAGAGGTGGAAGCCTGCGGTTAGACTGCGACAGTCATATGTGGGCGGTCAACCTCCTCCACCCTGTCAACAAGCCACCAACAGTTAAGATTTAATATAAAGTTTATAAATGAGTTTTGTTGCGTTTTTTTGGTGCAAATTAATTCAATGACCATGCAACCCTATCCTAAGTGTCTTTTCATGAATAGACCGAGACTTTTGTAACCCAGATTAGAAATGACTCATTCCTAAACTTGGTGGAGGGAATTCAAATGCATTTGGTGGGTGTTAAAAGGCAGTTTTGCTTATTGAAGTTGGGCGAGAGTGATTTTGGTTTTTGTATGTAGATTCTGGAGGTTAGAGGTTGTTTTTGTTTTCAGTGTAACAGGAGCATCCAGAGTCGGAATTGGGAACCGTGATAGGCATTGGAAAGATGGTTCAGAGAGTTATCCTTTGATAGTGACGAGAAGTGCCTATGTGTACATTCATTTTGGTCAAATCTCTTTGTAATCGAACTCTTCTATTTCAATCCTAATAAAGCGGTCGCCGATCTTGAAAGCGGACATGGAGACGTATTCCATTAGGGACGAACTCCGTAATAAATATTATTGTCTGGTATTGCTATGTTTTTGTTGTTTTCATTACTATTTTGTATCTTACTTATGTTTTATCAACTGTCCTAGAGTCTCTCTTCTCAAGCAGTTCTCTCGGTTTCTGCACTTTTAGTTAACATTCAATTCATTAATTGCTAATCAATTCTACATCAGTTTTAACTTATGATCATTTCAGATCATATAATTTGGTATCAAAGCAGGTTTCGTTTGTATAATTTTCCATTCAATGTTAACCAGGTCAAAGTCGCAACATGGAGAAGGAATCCTTGACTAGATTGATCCAAAGATTAGAAAGCGATGAGTCGTTCATAAGTCAACCATGACAGTATCTGATGTAGGTGAAAACACTGAAACTAGTATGAGTGATGAATAGTTTCAGCAAGCATTCTTAACTATGCAACAGATGTTGGGAGAAATCTACGAAGACAAGATGGCAAGAGATGTAGCGTCCTCTTCAATGACATCGAAGAAGGAAAAAGGCAAAGGCAAGGTTGATAAACCACCTTCACCTCCATCATCATCATCATCATCATCATCTTCTTCTAGTGTAGAATCTGAAACAGAAAAGAAACCTAAGAAAACATCTCTTTTGAAACTTGATGTGAAATTTGAGTTACTTATTTATGATGGCGAAATGAATCCTGAAAAGTTAGATATCTGGATTAAGCAGTTAGAAGTGTATTGTCATATTTAGAACATTTCTAATGATAAAACGAAAATTCAGTTAGATACACCTAGAATGGGGGGAGCAACTTTAATCTGGTGTGAAAGTAAAACTCAGATAATCGGAAAGGAAAAGTAATCTCTTCATGGTCTAAGTTTTTAAAAGCTCTTAGGAAACAATTCTATCCTTTCGGATACATGCAGCAAGCTGTTATTGATTGGCAGCATCTGAGGCAAGGCAAAGGGAAGAGTGTTCAGGAGTTTACTTAGGAGTTCAGAAAGAAAGCATTAGCGCTTGGTATTTCATTGGATACACATGAAACATTATTAAAATACATCGGCAGTTTACATTCATATTTGCAACATACATTATTGATGTTTAATCTTGATGATTTTGATGAAGTGTGTGTTCAGGTCATACATATTGAATCAGGTTCCAGACCATTCAAGTTTTCATCGCAATCATGCAAAGAGTTGGAAATCAAATATTCCAATGACAGTAAGGAGAAGAACAATTCAAAGAGAAAGAAATCAACAATAGCTTAGAAGGAAAGACCTACTTGTTCTCATTGCCAGAGAATTGGTCATGATGAATCTAAGTGTTGGGAAATTCATCCAGAACTTAAACCCAAAAAGTTCCTTAAGGAGAAGTATGAAAAGAAAGAAATTGCAGCATTCCAGCAAAGATCTAGGTTTAGATTCAGGTGATGAAAGGAGGATAACTACTATGGTTACGAAGGGTAAAACTTCTTACACTGGTTCAAGTTTGAATACTATTACATCTTCATCAAACATAAATCCTTCAAATGAGGTTAAAAGAGTTGAATTTGTTAACATAATTATAACTTCTAAGCATACAAAGATAGATACAATGTTTGACAGTGGATCACAGGCCAATCTAATATATGAATATTTAGTTAGGAGTTTGGGTTTGGAAACATGGAATCATCCAAGACCTTACCCATTAGGATGGCTAAATAAATCAACTCAGATAAAAGTCACCAAACAATGTCAATTAAGGTTTTCCATTACAACTAATTACATTAATGAAGTGGAATTAGATGTGATTCTGGTAGACATATGTGGAGTTGTCTTAGAAAGTCCTTATCTTTATGATCGTGACATAGTATTTTATAGGAGAAATCATAAATATCACCTTAAGAAATATGGGGTTGAATTTATTGTTCTGGCACATCAAAACAAAAATCACTTGAATATTGTTGCTAAACAAATGAAGCAATTAACAAGTTCAAATAAACGATTTGTAATCATGCATGTAAAGGAACAATGGAAGAGTTGACAGATTGTTTGTTCAAGTTATGAGTCCCAATTTAAAGATAGTTTGATCAAAAAGGTAGAAACGTTTCCAGTTCTATTTAAAGAAACCAAACATCTTACTCATAAGTAGGGAATACAACATGAATTACAATTTGTGCCTAAATCTCCTCTTCCTAATGTCAAAATGAAACAATTCAATTCAAGTTTGGAAATTAACAGTTATAGCAATCAGGTTAGTATTAGGGAAAAGCAATGTTAAATTTCTCTTATATTGTGTCACCATTTCATGTTTTGAACAGTTTGGAAACCTCTTTTCATGTGGAGAGGAAGCCTATTTGTTTTCATATTAAAGCCGTTTCTAAAGCTGTGTCAAAGTGTCTAAGGGAAACTTATGCATCAGGGGAAAGTGCTAATCAATGGAAACATCATTTAATAAATGAAGAAACAATGATTCAAACAAATCAACAGCTAATTCAATACTTTCAAAGACAAACTAAGTTGCAACAGTTTTCAAATTACAGTTTGATGGTTTTATGGCAACAAGTTCACTTAGTAATTAGGAATCATGAAAGTATGTTAGGTCAAATAGCTGGTTTGATTTCAAAAACATCTTTGATTGTCTCTATTATTCCGCAAGAGAGATTGTTAATACATGTCAATGGTATTAAACAATATCCTGTAGAGACTATTTTCAAAGATGATTATGAATCACTAACTCATGGTATTTCTTGGAAAGAAAATAATTACCATGTTCATAATAGGTTGTTTGACCATCGTTGCAAGTTGTTCATACTGCAGATGAATGGAATAGGTCACCGAATCAAAAGGTGTCATGGTAAGCATCATGAGGGTCATCACTTGCAGGTGAGTGATCGAAAGTATTGGTACATTTTCCAGACAAGGTGGAGAGCGAGGGAGCTATACCCTCATCGACTATTTTTTTAAGTCAAAATTTTGTGGTCCAAAAGCTTTCAAGTGGAGAGGATTGATCTAGGAGGATCTCGTCAGATCAGTTACACAGATCCAGTGTCGTCGTCAGCAATTCTGTTCGATGTCATTCAGTTTCGACAATGTTGATTATGGTTCAGGTTGTTCAGGTGATGTGAATGGTTTTTCATCCCTTTTGCGAGGATTAGCCATCGACATGTGTTGTCATCCACCTCGCAGGATTTGGGTTGTCGCCATGTGATGTTGTTACAAATGTCACTGTCTGACGAAGAGATGTACATGGGTTTTTTTTTGTATATAAAATCTAATACATTATGCATTAAAATCCAAAGTCCTAGCTCTAAACCTATGGTACGAACTTAACAATAAACCATACTATTTAAAACTACACCTAAGACCATACACTAAAGACATAACCTAAGTCATTACAAAAACCTATGCTAAAATGTAGCCCTACAAGCTATGGTGAAATCCATGTATTAAAACCATTAAACCTAAGCTCTAGACCTAAACCCTAAGTTCTAAACAATATATTAAAAAATGCAATAAAAAGCCTTTTCCTAAGTCTAAACCCATTGGGGCTATTACAAAGTTTGTAAAACATTAATCAACATTGCAAAAACCATATAAAAAACCATTCAGGCTATTGCATAACATAAAAAACTATGTAATAAACAAATAAAAACCATATAAAAGTCCCTAACCGCTAGATGTTAACCGCGTGGGGACCGCATGTCATGTGAATGGCTAGTGGTTATCCATTGGGTTAGCGCTGAGAGTCAAGCGCTCGAAAGAGTCCTAAAACCATAATTGCATCGAGACTGTAGTCATGTGAACAGAGGAACTGTCGGAGTTCACAACAGAGTTAATGTAACCACAGTGGAATTGTTGCCATAACAGATTGACATGTGAATGGAGGTGGATATCCACCAGAGAACCATTAGCCGAGACTGTCGGGGGCAAGTGTAGAGGTGGAAGCCTGTGGTTATACCACGAAAGTCACATGCAAGCGGTCAACCTCCTGTGTGCAGTCAGCAAGCCGCCAACAATTAAGATTTAATATAAAGTTTATAAATGAGTTTTGTTGCGTTTTTTTGGTGCAAATTAATTCAATGACCATGCAACCCTATCCTAAGTGTCCTTTCATGAATAGACCAAGACTTTTGTAACCTGGATTAGAAATGATTCATTCCTAAACTTGGTGGAGGGAATTCAAATGCATCTGGTGGGTGTTAAAAGGTGGTTTTTCTCATTGAAGTGGGGGGAGAGTGATTTTTTTTTTGTATGTAGATTCTGGAGGTTAGAGGTTGTTTTATTTTCAATGTAACAGGAGCATCCAGAGTCGGAATTGGGAACCATGACAGGCATTGGAAAGCTGGTTCAGAGAGTTATCCTTTGATAATGACCAGAAGTGCCTGTGTGTACATTCAGTTTTGTCAAATATCTGTGTAATCGAACTCTTCTATTTCAATCCTAATAAAGTGGTCGTCGATCTTGAAAGTGGACTCGGAGACGTAGTCCATCAGGGATGAACTCCGTAGTCAATATTGTTGTCTAGTATTGCTATGTTTTTGCTATTTTCATTACTGTTTTGCATCTTACTTATGTTTTATCAACTGTCCTCAAGCTTCTCTTCTCAAGTAGTTCTCTCGGTTTCCGCACTTTCATTTAACATTCAATTCATTAATGGCTAATCAATTCTACATCGGTTTTAACTTATGATCATTTCAGATCATATAATTTGGTATCAAAGCAGGTTTCGTTTGTATAATTTTCCATTGAATGTTAACCAGGTCAAAGTCGCAACGTGGAGAAGGAATCCTTGAGCAAATTGATCCAAAGATTAGAAAGTGACGAGTCGTTCATAAGTCAACCATGACAATATTTGATGCAGTTGAAAACATTGAAACTAATATGAGTGATGAATAGTTTCAACAAGCATTCTTGACTATGCAGTAGATGTTGGGAGAAATCTATGAAGACAAGAAGGCGAGAGATGCAGCTTCCTCTTCAATGACATCGAATAAGGAAAAAGGTAAAGGAAAGGCTGATAAACCACCTTCACCTCCATCATCTCCATCATCATCATCATCTTATTCTTCTTCTGGTGCAAAATCTAAAACATAAAGAAACCTAAGAAAACATATCTTTTGAAACTTGATGTGAAATTTGAGTTACCTATTTATGATGGTGAAATGAATCCTGAAAAGTTAGATATCTGGATTAAGAAGTTAGAAGTGTATTTTCGTATTTAGAACATTTCTGATGATAAAACGAAAATTCATTTAGCTACACTTAGAATGGGGCGAACAACTTTAATCTAGTGGAAAAATAAAACTCAAATAGATGTAAAGCGGAAAGGAAAAGCCATCTCTTCATGTTCTAAGTTCTTACAATCTCTTAGGAAACAATTCTATCCTTTAGGATGCATGCAACAAGATGTTATTGATTGGTAGCATCTGAGGCAAGGTAAAGGGCAGAGTGTTCAAGAGTTTAGTCAGGAGTTCAGAAAGAAAGCATTAGCACTTGGTATTTCATTGGATACACGTGAAACTTTATTAAAATACATCTGCAATTTACATTCATATTTGCAACATACATTATTGATGTTTAATCTTGATGATTTTGATGAAGTGTGTGTTCAGGCCATACATATTGAATTAGGTTCTAGACCATTCAAGTTTTCATCGCAATCATCCAAAGAGTTGGAAAGCAAATATTCCAATGACAGTAAGGGGAAGAACAATTCGAAGAGAAAGAAATCAGCGATAGCTCAAAAGGAAAGACCTACTTGTTCTCATTGCCATAGAATCGGTCATTATGAATCTAAGTGTTGGAAAATTCATCCAGAACTTAAGCCCAAAAGTTTCGTTATGGAGAAGGATGAAAAGAAAGCAATTGCAGCATTTCAGCAAAGATCTAAGTTCAGATTCAGGTGATGAAAGGGCAATAACTGTTATGGTTATGACAGGTAAAAATTCTTACACTGGTTCAAGTTCGAATACTATTACATCTTCATAAAACATAAATCCTTCAAATGAGGATAAAAGAGTTGAATTTTTTAACATAATTATAACTTCTAAGCATACAAAGATAGATACAATGTTTGACAGTAGATCATGGGCCAATCTAATATATGAATATTTAGTTAAGAGTTTGGGTTTGGAAACATTGAATCATCCAAGACCTTACCCATTAGGATGCCTAAATAAATCAACTCAAATAACATTCACCAAACAGTTTCGATTAAGATTTTCCATTACAATTAATTACATTAATGAAGTGGAATTAGATGTGATTCCAGTAGACATATGTGGAGTTGTCTTAGGAAGTCCTTATCTTTATGATCGTGATGTAGTATTTTACAGGAGAAAACATAAATATCACCTTAAGAAAGATGGGGTTGAATTTATTATTAGGGCACATCATACAAATATCACTTGAATATTGTTGCTAAACAAATGAAGCTATTAATAAGTTCAAATAAATGATTTGTAATCATGCGTGTAAAGGAACAACATAAGAGTCGACAGGATGTTTGTTTAAGTTATGAGTCCTAGTTTAAAGATAGTTTGATCAAAGAGGTAGAAATTTTTCTAGTTCTATTTAAAGAAACCAAACATCTTACTCATAAGTAGGGAATACAACATGAATTACAGTTTGTGCCTAAAGCTCCTCTTCCTAATGTTAGAATGAAACAATTCAATTCAAGTTTGGAAATTAACAGTTACAGTGATACAGGTTAGGATTAGGGAAAGGCAATGTTAAATTTCTCTTATATGGTGTCACCATTTCATGTTTCGAACAGTTTGGAAACCTCTTTTCAAGTGGAGAGGAAGCCTATTTGTTTTCATATTAAAGTCTTTTCTAAAGCAGTGTCAAATTGTCTAAGGGAAACTTATGCATCAGGGGAAAGTGCTAATCAATGGAAACATCATTTAATAAATGAAGAAACAATGATTCAAACAAATCAATAGCTAATTCAATACTTTCAAAGGAAAACTAAGTTGAAACAGTTTTCAAATTACAGTTTGATGGGTTTATGGTAGCAAGTTCACTTAATAATCAGGAAGTAGGAAAGTATGTCAAGTCAAGTAGTTGGTTTGATGTCAAAAACATCTTTGATTGTCTCTGTTATTCCACAAAATAGATTGTTAATACATGTCAATGGTATTAAACAATATCCTGTCGAGACTATTTTCAAAGATGATTATGAATCACTAACTCATGGTATTTCGTGGAAAGAAAACAATTACCATGTTCATAACAGGTTTTTTGACCATTGTCGCAAGTTGTTCATACTACTGATGGATGTAACAGGTCACCAAATCAAAATGTGCCATGGCCAGCATCATGAGGGTCATCACTTGCAGGTGATTGATCAAATGTATTGGTACATTTTCTGGACAAGGTGGAGAGCAAGGGAGCTCTACCCTCATCAACTATTGGTTTAAGTCAAACTTTTGTGGTCCAAAAGCTTTCAAGTGAAGAGGATTGATCCAGGAGGATCTCGTCAGATCAATTACACAGATGCAAGGTCGTTGTTGGCATTTCAACCCGGTGTTGTTTAGTTTCGACAGTGTTGATTATGGTTCAGGTTGTTCAGGTGATGTTAATGGTTTTCATGGTGATGGTTTTTGATGTGGGTTTTTCATCCCTTTTGCAAGGATTGGTCATTGACATGTATTGTCGTCTGCCTCGTAAGATTTGGGTTTTCGTCATGTGATGTTGTTACAAATGTCACATTGTGACAAAGAGATGTACATGGGTTTTTTTTGTATCTAAAACCTAAGACAGTATGCATTAAAATCAAAAGTCCTAGCTCTAAACCTATGGTACAAACCTAATGATAAAACATACTACTTAAAACTACACCTAAAACCGTACACTAAAGACATAACCTAAGTCATTACAAAAACCTATGCTAAAACCTAGGCCTACAAGCTATGGTGAAATCCATGTATTAAAACCATTAAACCTAAGCTCTAGACCTAAACCCTAAGTTCTAAACAATGTATTAAAAAATGCAATAAAAAGCCTTTTCCTAAGTCTAAACCCATTTGGGCTATTACAAAGTTTGTAAAACGTTAATCAACATTGTAAAAACCATATCAAAACCCATTCAGGCTATTACATAACATAAAAAGCTATGTAATAAACAAATAAAACCACATAACAGTCCCTAACCGCCAGATGTTAACTGTGCGGGGACCGCATGTCATGTGAATGGTTAGTGGTTAGTCGTCGGGTTAGCGTAAGGAGTTAAGCGCTCGGAATAGGTCTAAAACCATAACTGCATCGAAACTGTAGTCATGTGAACAAAGGAATCACCGAAGTTCACCGTAGAGTTAATGTATCCTCAGTGGAATTGCTGTCGTAACAGATTGACAGGTGAACAGAGGTGGATAACCACCATAGCACCATTAACCGAGACCACCGGGGGCAAGCGCGGAGGTGGCAGCCTGTAGTTAGACCGCAATAGTCACATGCGGGCTTTCAACCTCCTCCACCCGGTCGATAAGCTACCAGCAATTAAGGTTTAATATAAAGTTTATAAATTGGTTTTGTTTCTTTTTTTTGGTGAAAATTAATTCAATGACCATGCAACGCTATCCTGAGTGTCCTGTCATGAATAGACAAAGACTTTTGTAACCCAAATGAGAACTGATTCATTCCTAAACTTAGTGGAGGGAGTTTAAATGCATCTGGTGGGTGTTAAAAGGAAGTTTTTCTCATTGAAGTGGGGGGAAGAGTGATTTTGGTTTTTGTATGCAGATTCTGGAGGTTAGAGGCTGGTTTTGTTTTCAGTGTAATGGGAGCATCCAGAGTTAGAATTGGGAACCGTGACAGGCATTGGAAAGCTGGTTCAGAAAGATATCGTTTGACAGTGTCCAAACGTGCCTGTGTGCACATTCAGTTTGGGAAAATCTCTATGTAATCAACCTCTTATGTTTCAATCCTAATAAAGTGGTCACCCATCTTAAAAGCAGACCCAGAGACATAGTCCATCAGGGACGAATTCCGTAATCAATATTTTTGTCTAGTATTGCTATGTTTTTGCTATTTTCATTACTATTTTGCATCTTACTTATGTTTTATCAATTGTCGTAAAGTCTCTCTTCTCAAGCAATTCTCTCGGTTTCCACACTTTTAGTTAACATTCAATTCATTCATGGCTAATCAATTCTACATTAGTTTTAACTTCTAATCATTTAGATCAATATCTCATTTAAAGAACAAAATCCAGATTGTTATGTGATAATTAGGACAATTATGTTAATAGCACACTTGAGTTGTCTAGCGGTAAGGAAGTTAGGAAAATCTCAAGAAGGGATATTCTGTAAGGCATCCTCGATCATGAGACCTTATAAAATTGCTTAAGGGACTCATTAAATATGTTCTACATTTTTGGGTACAAAGGTGGCTCTTCTGTAAATTTTGTCAAGTGTTTGAATAACTTGGATATGTATGCTATTTTTGAAGATTAACCATGAAGAAATGGTGATTCGGAATGTTGAAATGCATAGTATGTGATCCTTCCTTTGTTTATCTCTCATATGTGTTCCTTTCCTCTTAGAAGGTGAGTATTTATAGTTGTTGGACATAATTTCAAAGTTATAGATTCATCTATGTCATGTTATGATAAATGGTGTCTGTGATGTATCAGGTCAAATATCCTTAAAATGCGCTCTGTGTTCTTTAAATCATTTGTTACATATTTTCTACTGGAATTTGATGTTTGAGATTCTGATATTAGCCTTTTGTATTAATTTCCTTTTTCTAATGTTCTTCTTTTCATTCATACTAGAATGACCAATATTGCTACGCATTCTACAATTAGGCAACCAGATCTGAATGTGAAGTCAAATGGAATAGCACTATACATGTGTATTGATTGAATCTACCTAAGGATGAGATATCTGAACCAACTGCGATACATGATATGCTTTAAATCATAAATACCACTGTTATATCCTTTAGACACTTTAAGATGTCCTAGGCACTAACCTATACGTCAATCTTGAGGTTTTCTCTAGGAGCGACAAAATGTGGAAAATTGCTACTAAATTTGACTATGGCAAAAGTCAAATTGAGCCTTTATTGCTACAATTTCTAACACCCACTCTTAGTAAGAAAGGGATTTTGCACCACCCCCATTCTGCACCTATGGAATTCAAATGTGCCTCTTCATAATGCCTTTGTTAAGTTATTTGCATCCTTCTCCTCAATTGGATTGTATTGTAGCATCACAATTCTACCCTACACATAATCCCAAAATTGATGGTATATGATATCAATGTTCTTGAACTTGTCATGACATATTGGATTCTTAGAGAGTTTAATACAAACTTGATTATCACAATAAATCATTGTCGAATCCATCTCCTAACTAAAAATACCCACAAGTATTTTTATCATCCATATGGCCTCACATTTTTCTCAACTTGCAGCCATGTATTCAACCTTTATTGAGCTGAGTGTCACAGACCTCTATTTCCTATTATACCAGGAAATAGTTGCAGACCCAACATTGAAGACAACACCTGAAGTACTTTTCTTGTCTGATGGACTCCCTACCCAATCTGCATCAGTGAAGCCTTGAAGCTTCACTCCCTCTGTCCTCCTATACCATAACCCATACTCGTTTGTGCCTCTGAGGTTTCTTAGAACATGCTTTTTTGCCTTCCAATAGAGCTTGGTAGGCTCCACCATGGCTTCAATCAACCGATTTATTGCATAGCATATGTCGAGCCTTATGTTCACCAAATACATCAAGGATCCCCCAAGTTGTGTGTAGATGGTAACATCTACTGTCTCTCCAGAAGAGGCATCCTCCTTCCTCCAATTTGTAGCTAGAGGAGTGTCCACAAGTGTGAAATTATCCAAGTGAAATATTTGATGTATTTTAGAGGAATACTTCCCATGAATCACAAACAACTCACCATCACCCTGCCATACTTCCAGCCCAATGAAGTAATGCATCAAGCCCATGTCCTTGATCTTGAATTCTCTTACAAGGTCATCCTTGTAAGAGAGAATCAACTGGTCATCCCATGTAAGTGTCAAATCATCAACTTACAATACCATGATAAACAACTTGCCATCTACGACAATGTGATAGAAATTGGCATCTGCTTCACCTTTTGTGAAGCCTAATCCACCGAGATATGTGTCAATCTAAGTATACCATGCACGGGGTGTCTATTTGAGACCATATAGGGCTCTTCTGAGTCTACACACATGTGTCTCCTTGTCATATGTCTCAAATCCCTCTAGCTGCTCTACATAAATTTATTTCTCAACAACACCATTGAAGAAGGCAATATTCATATCCTGTTGGATTAGTGGGTCGTGACCAAGGTTCAAAGTTAGTTGCGCCAAACAAATCCCTACACTACTAGCCCTTCCGGCCTCAATCCACGGGAGCGCAGACTGAAATCTCACCCGAAGAAATATGGGGGGATGCTGGAACCAAGTTTTCGCACCCAGAGATCAGCGTGATGTCCTTTTTGTGCCCTAAATCTTCCTTCACGTAGATCGATAAGACCTTATTGCTTATCGATGTAACTTCCTTTAGTCAACCTCTAGACCTCTGCAAAGGTCTTCAACTGGCTTTTACAGACCCTAAACAGGCAAATTAACTACTTACACACATCATAGATTATCCTTAACCCAATATTTATTCAGATCTTCTTAAGTGTTTGATGACTTTAACAGACAATGATATAATATTCGTGTAAGCACTTAACATAAATTACGCTCAAATAACAATATAGATCAAGTAAATTCGTGCATCAATACATCATTATTTCATAAAACCATTATTCATCACAACATAAGTGCATTCATACATAACAAAAGTAAAGAGATAAATACACGAATTTCTGCAATAAGATTTCTTTATTGATGTTCAGTTAAGCTTACAGACTCAAGACTTCCCTGCGCACTCAATTGCAGGGGTCCACGCACTCAGCTGCGGACACTACTGTAGGCCTCTACGCACACAGTTGTAGAGCCTTTCTTCTTACTCTTCTACGCTAATTTAGACTCCATTTTTCGTACCCATAGACCACTTCTATTCTTCTATTATGCCTTAGACTCTATAATACACACCTATTTATACAATCCCATGGTTCGCAGACCATGGGCAGATCTTTAAAAAGCTGGCTTAACTTACATAAATAAGGGTAAAAACATTTTTACTCTTTAACTATCTATGCGCTTTGCGACCACAATTTGTGGAGACTGTACATCAAAACTTGGGCTTTTTCCCCAAAATTGACCCAGGGGACCCCATCCCAACAACCCCCCAACACAAACATTGTGACTCACCCTCGAGTCACTCATATGGCATGAAGATATTACTGTAAAGATCCCCTAGCTCTACTTGTGCAACCGATACTTCAGCTGCAATCTGTGTGGATGCTTTCTTGAATTTTTCTACCAGTTGTTCTATGGCTAGTCCTACGCTATCCTCCTTAATATTCTGTTGTGTAAGTTGTAGGTTTTCCAACTTTTCGTGAATGTTGGTCAAGACTATGTAGGCTTCATCCAACCAAGGCCCCAACCTAGCCTTAAGGACTGCCTCTTTCTTCTACATTGCTTCCACCTGTGTAAGGAGCTGCTTCCCCTCCTGCAATCTAGAGAGGCACTGTGTTGTAGCCATTGAGTGCGTCGTCGCTCACACTTCATCATATTGTTGCTGAAGCTCGCGAATCTTCGTATTTAATCTCTATAGGTTGAGGACTTCCTGCAGGGTCGTTACTACTTCCATGGTTTTCTCAAATAGTGTTGTCCAGTCCACTATCGTGACATCCACCATAGCTACTCCATCCTTAACAATGATGTCGCATTGTTCCCTTACTTCTGGTGGGGTTGAAGGCTGTGACTTGAGCTCTAGTTTTGTGATTTTCATGTTCAAATCAAACTGGACTCGGGCCACTTTTTCCTTAGTATCGCGCACCCTCGCTGCAAGTTTCCGGATCTTAGCCTCTACCGGCGCTTCCTCAGGTATATGCAACTCTGGCACTGTCCTGCATGCTTCTGCCACCGTGGCTGCTAGTTGGGCACTCTACACTTGAATCATCTCTTTTACTTTGAATGCCTTTGTATTATTGAAGAACATCTTCTTGTTGTTCACCCGGTATTCACTGATTAAGTTAAGTGCGTGCAACTCCCATGCTCTTACTTTTGTTGTCGCACCTGTCTCAGCGTTTGAAGATACTCGTTGGGAAGCACTGCGAGGTTGAGGCTGATGTTCTTCAGAGAAATTACAATGACCTTATCATTGGTCGCTTCCATTCTTAATGATTCTTCTGGTAGTGCAACTTCCCAGAGATCCATTGATCTGACCATCTCGGCAGCCTGACTGGCTCCTGGTGCCAAGCTCATCTGTGCAATAATGACCTATCTTGCACTCATTTGGATCATGTTGGTTTGAATCTATAGGTTGCATAGATCCTTCTAAATAGTACTTAGTGATTGTTGGTGTTGTTATTCGAATTGGTACAACACTTCCACCGTGGTATCACACACCTTATCTTCGATATCATTGAGATATCCTTCTATTAGTGTATTTGGATCCAGTGATGGATTTGTTGCTTTAAATTTCTTCCAGGGCCCTTCCTTCTCTTGTTCCTTGTACCTCTTCACCCAAAATTTTGTGCTCTGTTCTTCGTCACCACCACCACCCTACTCTGATTGTTCCTCTTCCTGTGTCTAGGGTGAAGGGGATTTACCACTTTACTTAGAGTCATGTTGGTCTTGCTCAGCTTGCTGATTCGTAGCACACTCCTTTTCTAGCTAGGCCTTCTCCTCGTCCTCTTTCCTTCACTTCTCAGCAAACTACTAGACCACTTGCTTCACTACCTCCTTCTTTTTCTTATCCAAGGAAATCCCCATGCCTTTGCTAGTACCTATGGCAAGATCAAATGGAGAATTCCAATCTGCTAGCCAACGCTTGATAGTCTCCTGAATGGCGTCGTCTGTAGAAAGGTAGGGTAGATCAAACCATTTCTGTTGTGGATCCTTCCGTGCCCTGATGTACACATGGTGGAAGTTTGCTTTAAACTCCGTGTACTCTGATAACTTCTCAAACACATTCGATGACAACCACGGCTTCTGGTTAATGGCCATGCGAAGGCTTGCCTCCATCAACACCTAGAAAAATTTGGTCTTCGTGACCCCCATGGCGTCCTTTGTTGCCCAAAGGGAGGATAATTGTGTAGTCTCCGGTAATCCTTTGTCCATGGGAGGAAATTGACTATCCTTCGGCAGATCCCAAGCTACTAGCACGATGGAGAGAAACAACCATGTGTAGTGGAAGGCTTTGCTCTCATCCTGAGCCTTGCAACAATTCGCAAGGAACTTGTTGCAGATGTAGCACGACCAATTGAACTGCACGCCTTCCACGCACTATGCAGCTAGCGAAATCATTGGCGCCGAAACGTCGTCTATGCAACATTTTCTCATGACCTTTCCAAGGAGGATCTGTGTAGCAATTTTCACCGCAGGGTTGGTAATAGATGTGGTGGAGTACCCACGTGGCTTCTTAATTAGCTTGAACTTGTCCTTCATCCTTTTTGCTAGGTCGCGCTCACTGGTTTTTCTCCCAAACTACTTGGCTGGATTTAAGCTTGAATGCGGTAGGAGCACGATCCGATGGATCAACATGTTTGTGATGGGGATAGGCGCGCTCAACCACAAACATCCATCATGTACCAGGGTCAAAAATTACTTGATAACGATTATATTGATTTTGGAGTGGTGGTAGTGGGGCTCCCACAATAGGTTTAACAGCCCCGACTTATTTACTCCGCGAATCCACTCCACGGGCTCCAACATGGTGACATTGGATTCTTTATAGTACACTCGCTTCATGTAGTTTTCCGTCTTGAGGTGGGGGAACCTCTCATGGTCCACCAAATCCCAGTCCTTAATCTTTAAATGGGGAACCCGCGTGAGGTGCGGACCTTCGAAGGTGATGCTCTCAGGTAACAGGGGTTTATGGATAAGGAACTTCTCGGCATCTAGGTCCTTAGTGACCTTTTCCTTTCCCTTACATAGAGGGATATAATCCAAAAACTTGGAGATAGGCTCCATGCCCTCGGCATCTATATCCTTCGCACCCTCTTTGGCCTCCAAATCCACGACTTTACCCTTATCCTTCGCTGACTATTTTTCTTTCTTCTGGGCCTAGGTAGTAGAGTTCTTCCTCGGCAACTCGTGCACCGAGATTGGTTTCTTTTGCTTGTTTTTCTTCAGTTTGGGGACTTACCGTACTGGTGTAGGTTTCGGCCTAGGTGACCTCGATGCCGTAAGCACAAGTGCTAGAGCCTCCACACTCATGAATCCTGGGGCTGCCCCTTCGAAGGTAACAATCTCTCTGGTGCTTTCAGTTTCATTTGGTCCCGGCATTGTGCTGAGAATAAACCAATGGGTATCCTTGGGTAATTTATCAAACACAGAGCTAGCGACCAAATCTACGAAAACCTAAGGATCCATAAATGATGGACAACACAACGCAAAAATTCTAAGGATGAAAAGTGTTCTCTACTGGATGGCCACACTTAATTTATAGATGAATTTGAATTCAAATTCGACCGTTCCCCCTAAAATTTATCCATAAATTATGATTTGGTGGCAGATCTCCAAAGATTTCACTCTTAAATTTAGACTTAAATGTCACCCCCTGCTCCTCTTAACTGTATCCTCACTGTCAAATCATGAACATTGATTGTAACGGTCATTTTTTGGCTGTGTTGCACGATGTCTCCCCTCATAGTGCAGCTCCCTTTGCATGCCATCTGATATTGTGACACCACCCTTTTCCACGCAGCCCTCTTGTCATGTAGTTCTACAAACCAGGCTGTGTATTTTATAGTCTTTCACCCCATTGCAGCTGCTTGGAGTTCTAGGACTGTGTTTCCATCATGTAGTCATTGGGTCGGATCCCCTATGTATGGCTTCAAATGGCTTCCATTTACCCTTCCCAGAAATGGCTCTCCATTCAACTTCGTGAGCTGAAATGTGCCACCATATGTAATTTCTTTGATGACATATGGCCCTAGCCAGTGCATGTGAAACTTTCCTAGAAACTTAGCAAACTTATTATCATACCTTGAAAGTTCACAGTTTGATGTGCCGATCGTGCCAAGATTTTTAATGTTCCTTCTAAACCTGTTGATGGAATCCAGCCAAAAATGGATCTTCCTCGAGCTACATTAGTTGGGCTAGTCATTCTTCTAAGGCTTTGTGGTCTGCCATTCCTGTAAAATCCACTATGCGTAGACTAGGCATGATATACTCGATAGGCATCACAACTTCTACACCATAGACCAATAAAAAAGGTGTGTGAACTATGAGCTTCTTGCAAGTAGTCCTGTATGCCCATAATACTGCTAGTATGCACACGTCCCAATAATTTCGCTATGCATTGTAAATATTTGTCAGTGCGTTCTCCAAAGCCTCAACCGTTCCATTGGCCTGAGGATGATATGGCATACTCTTCTGATGGTAAACCTGGAACTCTTCTGTTAGTGCGCTGATAATTTCATTGAGAAAATGTGCACTAAGATCACTCATCAATAAATTTGGGCAACCGAACCTGGTCAACACATATTCAAACAAAAAATTTGTTGTTGTTGCCCCTGTATAGTCTTTCACAAGTTGTGCCTCTGCTTATTTGGTCAAATAATCTGTTGCGGTGAGGACATAACGCGCACTTGTTTTCTTTCTTGGGGGTTGAATCGGTCCTACAAAATCAATTTCCCATTTCTCAAATGGTTGCAATGTACCTGAGGATTCAAAGGCAACTCGTCCCTTCGTGATGCCCTGCCCATTCTCTGAAATGAATCACATGCCCTACAATATGCTTTATAATCTTTATGCAATGTCAGCCACCATAACCCAGCACGCAAAACCTTCTGCATTGTTGCTTTCCTTATATAATTCTCTCCCGCAACTCCTCCATGAGCTTCATCGCGGATACTATTCTGCTCAAAATCAGGCACATAACATCGCAGTATCTCGTATGATCCCATTTTATACAAATTCCCAACAATTACTAAGAAATTTGTCACGCCCACTACCAACTCTTTCTTCTGCTGATTGGTGTATCCTTCTAGAGCCGTCCCTACTGTCAAGAAGTGGATAATATCCACGAAGTGATTATTCGCTATGCGCACCACAAATAGTTGCGTGTTAGGCAACCCTTCCTCCAAATTAGTAGGCTCCTCTCTTGTCTCAATACGCGGCAGATGGTCAGGGCCTGCATTCAACCTTCCTGGATTCACAATTACCTCAGAATTATATCCTTGAAACAACAGCAGCCATCGGCATATTCCCCCCCCCCAACATAGGCTAATTGACTAGATACTTCAATGTAGAATGGTCTGTGTACATCTTGAAATGTCTGCCTAGCAGGTAATGCCTGAATTTTTGGAGCACATACACCATAGCCAACCCTTCGCGCTCTGTCGTCGAATAATTATTTTCAACCTTTGAAAACTTCCTGCTTGCAAACGCTATAGCATGATTCATGTCCCCTTCACCATCCTGTGTCAACACTACTCCTAGTGCAATACACAAGGCATCAACATGCACATGGAATTCCTTCTTCCAATCTGGGAAGACCAGGATCGATGCGGTGACCATTTTTCCTTCAATACATTCAGGTCGCACTGACATTCTTCATCCCAACAGAATGTAGCATCCTTCTTCAACAGCTTTGCCATAGGCGTGGTATTCTGAGCATAACTCTTGGTGAACTTCTAATAGTATCTAGTATGGCCCAGTGTTGTGCACAGTTGTTTGACACTTCTTAGCGCCTCCAAATTGACTATGACTGAGATCTTAGCAGGGTCCACCATTAATCCTTTCTTGCACACCACATGACCCAACAAAATTCCAAAAGGGACATAGAACAAACACTTCTTTAGGTTCAACGCAATTTGATACCTTCGGCACGTATCCAAGATCAAGTGCAAGCTGGATACATGGCACTTTACTAGCCAAAACACTATCTAGTCATCAAAATATACTTCCAAGAACTTGTGAATAAACTCGTTCAACCTCGCGATGACTACGTGTGAGAAGCTCGTCAACGCATTCTTAAGTCCAAAAGGCATCACTATATACTGGAAACATCCCCATTCTATCGTGAAGGTGGTCTTACTCCTGTCTTTTGGCGCTATCTTGATCCAAATGGATCCTACAATTCTCTCTAAGTCTTCAAAACCTCTTAAAATCATGCCAAAGATCAAAATAATTGCATGAGAATAGCCCTTAGAATGGCGGAAAAACACTATCGAGAGGCCAAAAACACGTGAAAACAGTGAAAAATAGAGTATCGGAGGTCTGAACAATGAATGCATAGTAGCCATCAGATCTGGCCGATCAATGGTCCAAATCTAATCGGTGAATCGCAATCGGTGGTGGCAATCAGCGGATATCGGCGCAGATCATATAAAACCTACGACGGCGACCGATGGAGTCAACTAGGACCATCGATCAAGCACGCAGATCGACAGCCCATTTTGCATCGCAAGATTGCTATCGAAGATTACAAGAGTGCTTACAATGGCCTGGGGTTATCGTGATATGCGATTGCGATCAATCGCATCGCGATATCACATTCAGGGCTACACGGAGGAGCAGGCTATATACACATATATATGTGTGATCCGATGAGCTAGACCTGATGGTTATATAAATATTATTGCATAAGATTTGAGATCCATAGAAAAAGCATTTTTAATGTATTTTACGTATTTCGTTTATTAAACGAAATACCAAGGATGAAGCGCCGATGTGATAAGCCGGACCCAAAAGGGTTCCTTAAAGCTATTATATGTTATTTCAGATCTTCCATAAGCCATTTTAAATTGATTTCAATGTTTTTAATGTATTTCTAAAATACAAAGGAAATCAGGATAAGTGGGATTTCAGGTGGGCCAAAGGCAGAAAGCGGTTTGGACAGGGCTTCGCCTGAAACCACACATCGACTTCCACGTGTCCAGGGCAAGGAAAGAGGAAACCACCCTCATCGGGTGGTTAACCCCCATACGAAAGGGTTACCTGAAATAGATCTCAACCGTTGGATCTGGATCTCCCAGATCAACAGTGCAGATGTGACATCACGACTTATAGGCAGACCTGATAGGATAATAGGGCACAATTCTGAAGATTTGAAGTCCAGAAGACTGTGTTTTAGCGGATTTTCTCAGTTTCGAATACATTTCTCTATGTTCACAGAGAGCGGCTGGTTAAGGGGTTCCAAAGGCCCGATGACCTGTCCCATTACAGTACAGGTGGCCACCATTTTTGGGAGCGTTTAGAAATGATTCCTAACACCTAAAAATGGATCTGAGCGAGCAAAGGTCGGGGAGACAGAAAACGAAGAAGATGAAATGAACAGGCAACGCAGTCTAGCTTTAAAGCCATGGAAAAACATAAGACAGAGCGGGAAGTGTCGAGACAGAGCTAAGACAGAGACAGAGAGTGATTAAGAGAGTCTGTGTACTCAGAGAAGGCTTGAGAGGTTCAAGCAAACTCCTACAGTTGTATTTGTTATGTATTGAGTCTCAAATTGAGCTCATACTGTTTTAAAACTCTGCTTAAAGACATAATAGAGAGGTCACCACTGAGGTTAGACCAGGAGTTGTAGCCCAGGAGTATTGGGTGAACTCCTCATTAAATTTGTTGTGTTATGTGTTGTCTATTATGTTTTTGTTTACTGCTTGTGTATTTCGCAATCTGATTGATCCATTGCATAAAATAACATAGGCACATCCAAGCACATGAGTCTGTAATACCTTATTAATTGTCTTAGATCTCATTATTAGATCAAGTGGTATCAGATCTTTAGGTTGCTAAGGTTAGACAAGCTTGTGCTGGATTGGTGAATGATAACTAGGTCAAAGCTCAAATTAGGAGGAGGAGGATTGGTTGAAGCTAACCCAAAAATAGGAAGACTCTATCCTAGGAAGAAAATGGTTGAAGAAAGTCCCTTGGAATCAGACTCTTAGTTCATGGACAATTTCATGACCATGAGAACCATGGTACAGGAGATGTATCGAGAATTTTAGAAATTTCAAAGTGAAGATTCTTCCACCTCCAAACAAGACAAAGGAGTGGAGGAACCTCTTCTAGATGGCCATTCTGAAGGCAAAGGGAAAGGAAAAGAGGCTCCTCTATCCACATCTCCTGAGAGCCCTGAAAATAAAAAGAACAAAACACCTTTGATTAAGTTAGACGTTAAATTTGATTTGCCGATATATGATGGAGAATTAAATGCAGAGAAGC
>APFE030089292.1:0-14314 GCA_000404065.3 Pinus taeda
ATAAAAATGGAGGTCTTCTTTCAGCTCTTTTCTGACCGTTTAAAGATGAAAAGATTGCCGAGTTGTTCCTCTTGACTCATTAAACGTAAATAAGAGGCGATCGTTTTTAAACTCTTTTTCCCGACCGTATAAAGCATGAAAAGATTTTCGGACCCTTGTCGTTTCAGGTTCGTTAATGGAAACGAAATGACGTGATATCAATTGCTTTTTTACTTTTTCGGATCGATGTCACTACTTACGAAAAGTACTCCTCGGTCGTAATGATCGGGCGGTTCTTTCGAGCATCGTTTTATACTTTTTCGGGCTCGAAAGACACAACTTTACGAAAAAGCACACCCCTGGAGTTTCCTTTTCAGCTGTCTTTTCAAACTCTCTAAACATGAAAAGACGCCGAGCTCTTCCTTTGTCAGGCTCGTTAAAATTAAATGACATCAGGATCCGTCGAAATGACGTTCTCCAAGCACATGCTATCCCCGTCAAGCTTGTCATCCAAAAATAATCGGGGTACTCGCCAAAAATGGTGGGGGAAATAAAGGAACCGTAATCGTCGTCATCGGCAGTATGTCGCTCTTGAACATGGCACTGTTTTCATTCATGTCTGGGTGGGGACATCTCATCTCGCTTCACTTTTGCCTCCATGGGTTTGGGTTATCCTATTTGGCCACTCATCTGCTCATTGCCCTTTCGTTACGACCTCTAATCATTTGACCCCCAAATACTGCCAAATCCGTCATTGTGCCGCCGATATGTTCAAGAGAAGTTGACCTCTACAAGTATAACCTCCCTCTGATATTTCACGCAAAAACAAACTTGTCTCTACTCGTCTCGCGTCGATGATGTGTGAAACATTATGGCCCACCTTCGATAACTATCACTTCCTGTCGACTTTAGCTCATTATCCAGGAGTGACCTAGAGACTCCCTTTAGGTACCTTGGGGCCTGCATGCCTTAATGGCAGGTTCTTCGTGTTCGACGCGAGGTTTTCATCATTGGCCTCCGCTCGAATGACTCCGCGGGTGTTCGACATCAGCTCATTCATTCACATACCGTGGATCGTACCTATAGTACCTTGAGGACCATCGTCATCATTCATGGCCCCTCTCGCGTCTGTTAACAACTCTCATCATTGGATGGTAATCAGACGACGTTCAAGCATGTTCGACTTCGACACATCTATTCACATGTTTGAACTTGTACTTTGTTCGGATTCGGATGGAAAACAAGACCGTGGTTCTAGTCCATTGTGAACCAGGTTGCGATTTTGTGGGACATCATTACATGACTCATTGATGGATGGCTGCGACCATACTTGAGTCCTCTTAAGGATGGCTGCGACCATACCTCTTATCGTCATGGTCTTTTCAGCTGGGTGGCTGCGTCCACACCACAGACCTTTTTTTCATAAGTCTTTTGGATGGCTGCGCCCATGCCTAGACTACATGTAATTGAAATATCAGTTATATCTGCCTGCAGGTTCTCCCTGGTGGTGCTCCAGTCCAACAGTCTTCTAAAGCATTTCACCCCTTCCACTCTCTCGGGCTTCATGCTTTAGGGGGCATCTGTTACACAGTAAAATGTCACTGCCATCATGTCAGTCTCCCTACTGTGTTGTAAAACAACATTCAGCTAAGCCCATGCTCCCTGAAATGGCTAAAAAACCCTCTTTGCCTAAGTTATCTGGATCATCGCGTCTGTTTATTAAATAACCACGCTGAAAGGCGGAGGCCAATGTATCTGATGCGCTGCCAGCGCGGAAGCACACGTGTTTTCCACGCTGGTCCAATTTCATGAACAACGCGTCCTCTGTTTGTACTGTTGAGCGCTGACCAGACCTCCTCTATAGTTGATCTGCGATGTCAGCGCGCCAGCCCAGTGTCTCACCCGCGCTGATCCTGTTTGGGCGAATTTGTTCTAACAACCAACCTTCCAGATCCCTCCAGGCTTGGTTGTTAGCATTGTTGGGGTCGCCATCCTTTCTCTGGCATGTCTGTTCGACTGACCATCCACTTATCTTTGGGGAAAGCTCATCCTTTACCTATTCATGGAGACTCCTTCTCCTTTATAAGCCTCCTCCATTGCCCATGAGCAGCTAGTTTGGAACATATAGACATTGATTGAGGAATTCTTAGTGCATTAGTGCTGCTCTTTGTAGGCATTTGGTGTGTTGTGTGAGGATTGCTTTGAGCTTGAGGAAGGTCATGAGCTTGTTGCCTTGTATGTGAGAGAGAGACCTCTTTGACTTGGGAGATTTGCTTCAAAGGTGAATGCTTGGAAGACATGCTGGCTGGACCCTCTAGAGAAGGACTCAGCGTCAGGACTTCGGTTGTACCTTACTCTATTTTCTGATTAATAAAGATAGATGACTACTCTTATGGTTCCATTTCCATTTGTCCTATGAATGATTAATGTAAATTGTATCCTTCCTGACTGATACATAGTTGTTTTTAGTAGATTTTACGCTTGTGTTTGTTCTCTCTTTGCTTGTGCAGGTGTCCATCCGCGAGGATAGTGGAGGACTGTGATCGGCTTGAGCGAAGGAGCGAGAGGATCATCTCTTCGACAAACGTAGCGTTGGAATCCAAGTAGGTTTCTTTTACCCACTTGTTAATTACAACTAGGAACCTGCAGTGTGGCATTGTTTGATTGTTGCTAGACCCCCTTTGAGTAGGGATCGCCTCTATCCGTAGAGGGGATTTACCTCTCCAACAGATCTACTAAGGAGTATTTCAACAAGAAGGATTTTTTTCCATGGTCAATTAATTGATTTTAGAAATTAACAAAAAAAAATCAAAAAGGGATAAGCTAGGAAAGAGGGTTCACCAAGTATTTGTGAACCACTACATACACCTTAGCCAAAACTAAAAACTTAACATACGATGGCTAATCTCCCTAAATACTGTGTTCGGTGTATCAAGTCTACAAGGCGGCTGACTCGGTTACCTGTGGCTAAAGGATAGCAACCTAGTGGGGCTTCCCAATATATACGCAATGGTACGGGGAGCACAAGTCCGTGTTAGCGATATCTAAGGCATAATTGTTCGATGAGAATGTTCCCATATACTTTCCATACATGGAGCACCTATGATATACTCGAAATTAGTGGAGAATGATCCTATATACTTTCGTACATTGAACGGGATATCACCCCTAGGATATAATGTTGGCAGATAACGACAGTTGCTAGGTTTATAGATGCTCGAAAACATCTCTGCCCTAGACCTCTAAGTGTTTGCATTAAGTTCCAAATGATCCTTAGGTTAATTGAGTAAATTTTATCGTTTATCTTGAATTATGTTTCAATTTTGGGCTCAAAATGATGTCACCTAAATCCCTAAGATGCATCTATATGAGAAAAGGAAAACTTTCCACTTCGATGAAATCTAGACTAATCAAGGGAAGATATTTCAATCAATAATGCATCAAACAACATGCCTTCCACTAAATTTTACTTTCTCTTTCCAAATGCAATACCCAAAAGTAAAATAGATTTTCAGTTTTCACTATCCTAAATGCAACTTTTCAAAAGTAAAATGATTTTCACTTCTACTAAGATGCACTTATATGAATGATGTTTTTCTTTGATTTCAAATGATCTAATGCAATTAATGCATCAACAAAAGCAACACCAAATCCAAATCAAAAGCACTTAAATGAAAAAAAAAATTCACTTTTCCTTTTGAACAAATGAATGATGCACTCTTCTCAGCTTGAAAATCAAACAATGTAATCTATGCTTGATTAAAACCAAAAATGATTTCCAAGTGCAAATAACCTAATGCAACTTGAAAAGCAATTTTTGAAGAACAAACTAAAGAAAATGCAAGATGATGTTTTTCAGTGATTTCCACAGAAAACAACACTCAATCAATCAACAAACCAATACCTTAGTGATACAAACAAACATCAAGTGATGAACAATTGACTAGAAACCCTAGAACTCAATCAAATTTCACTCCAAATCCAAAGAGACAATTTTCACAAATTGATCAAGACAATGAGAAAAATCACTGGCAAATAATGCACAAAGGACAGGAAAAGATATCAAAGGTCAAACCTGTGCTGAAAGGGGGTTCAGCGTGACTATTTTAAAGAAAAGTGTGCTGGCAGCACGACTTTTTAGGGAAATGATGCGCGAGAAAGATAGGAAAAAATAAAAATATTTTCAACAAACAGTCCAGACCTAACACTCTAAAGCAGTGATAATTCAAGGTGCAGACCTATACAGGCTCAAACTAGCTAATAATTTAATGTTCATTCAAACTAATCTAAATACCTAATTGAAGAAGGAGGGTGAAGAGGTTATAGGCTCCCCAGTGGAGTCGCCATTTTGTTGTGAAGATAAATCCCTTCTGCGGACAAAAGTGATCTCTCTAGCCCAATGAGTGGGTCTAGCAAAAAACTGAACAAACTAATGCATAATTTCCTAGCTTATGTTGAAAAATGCACAGAGAGAGAAACCTACCTCACTCTGATGTTAAGCACCCAATCCTTTGATGATGACCTCAATCTCTTAGCTTCTAGGCTCGCTCCTCACTATTACTTACATCCAAATATCTGTAAGAGAGATCAAAATACAACAAGAGATACAAGAGCACACATAGTGTATATCAAACATAAACTACTTGACAGATCAAGGAGCATCAAGCTAAATGAATAAATATTTAGACATTTATGGAAAGTGAACACCAGATGTATATATTAATGAATAAAAAAGGGAGGCATACAACAATTTCCTTGATGTTGGAGACCTCCTTTGTAGTGGATTTCCAAGTCCAAGCCAAGAATATTAATCACTCCTTCTCCTTGTTAGATGGGAAACATTTGGGTATAATCTCAGCATCAGAATGCAGGAAATCAATGACCAATCATTTGTGGATGGAAGGGACTAGATTTATAGGAAGGGAGAGAGAGTTAGGGATACACAAAAGAGGGAGGAAAGTCCACATCTCAAGGGGAAGGCTCTTAAAGATAGGTTCAAGAGCTCCAAATGGGAAAGATCGATCATATCTCTACCCAACAACATCCAGATTGTTGTTCTCAAAGTTTATAGCATGCGAAGCTTCTCCTCCATTTTGGGAAAACCTGCTAGAAGAGGTTCAACGCGGGTTTTCATATCAAAACCCATGCTGGCAGTGCTATGTCAATAGTATGCAACCTACCATCAACATGGGATGGCAATGGAGCAAAGAGCATTGGTCCTTAAATTTACGGTTCATTCAAACTTCTTTAGAATTGACTCAAGGCTATTTTTCTTCTATTCTTCAGGGATGTTTTTGTATGTGTTCCATGATGAATACACTTCACAGTTGTCATCATGTCGGCGCTTCGGGATTTGGAACAGGAAGTGAACATGAAGTGTGAAAAAATATTGTGTAATAGATAGATATGATTTTCTTGATATTTGGAACATGTGGTTGAAATGTGTAAATAATTGCAGGAAACATGCTTGGTATTAGTGTGACAAGGTAACTATTGATGTGTTTATATAACTAACAATTGGATGATGTAACCATATAGTAAGGCTCGACTACAACAAGGTAAAAATATAAAAGAAAGGAATTGGGCAAGAATTCCTTTAGCTATGATTGGAAACCCTAATTCCAAACGAATGAGTGTTTTTCATACAAGAATCCTTCTTAACCTTGATTTTGTCTAACATTATGCAGATATGTGTTATAGTTATGAAAATGTATTTGACATGTACATCAACTAGTTTCTAGTTATAGCGGGATCTTTCAAAGGATTAGTCCCTTGAGAGATGGCTTGGATGTGTTCAGTTGCAAGAAATGTGCCTGACACAGCCAGGTAAGGTAACTAGTATATTGTAATGTTTATTTAAGCATTATCATTTATGTGTTTATGGCAGTATGATGCAAGGGATTGCATGGCAAGAAATTTCCATGGGATCTTGAAGAAGGGTCAGCTTGAGCTTTCCCTTGGAAGCACTGGGAACCATAGTGATTGAGTCATGGTGTCTATTGATTTCTTTTGGTCTTTTGGTGATTTGATGTGCTTGACTGTGGTTTTGTTTGCATCTTGTGCATGGCCATGCCACTTTGGTTGTGTTGTCGTATTATTGTTATTGGTTTCATGATTTTATTCTTGTTTATTTCTTGGCTTGCCTTTTATGTTTTGAGTCTTGGGAATTGGTTGGGAAAGGGGAAAGTTGATGGAGCTCAGGGAGTGCTATGTCGTACCTGACAGGTAATGTAAGACACAGATGAATCTTAGTGCATGAGTAAGCACATTGGAAGGTAAGCCTATGACAATGAGTTGGACTGGTTGGGTCCATTGGTGTAAATGGATGATGGAAGTACAATCATGAGAAAAGTAACCAAAAAAGGTAAAGTAAATGGATCTGAGGCATCAGATGCTAAGTTGGTAGTTGTGGTTCTCAATGTTGTGCATGTTGTGCACAAATAAGGAAGTTCTATTAACCTAGACCTTATGTTATCTGGTAATTATGTTATGATCATCATATGATGTTGATGTTTATATATGTATACATATATGTATGTATGTATGTCGTGTTCGACAGGGTCATTAGGGATCATTGTTGTGGAATAATTTCTTAAGCAGGTGAATGACATGAAGAGGTTCCTAGTTTATGAGGAATGAAGTGGAAGAATAGTTATGAAAAATATACGAGGTCAGTATCATGTGGATATGAATTGATATTGTATGCTTATATTATGCTTATGTTTATGTTATGATAGGTAAATCTAAGGGATACATCAGCTGAATGAAAGCAGTGAGATCTGCGACATGCTAGGATAAGCATGGATGGTAGAGAGACACTGGAAGCAATGTTGCTTGGTAGAGACAGTGTGGTTTTGGATGTGTGGTACTATTGTTGTGCATATGGTATACATGTTGCATCCATGATGTTGTGCACGTGCGGTGTTGTGTATATATAGTGTGTGTACATGTTCTTTATGCAATGTTATGTACAGGGTGGTATAGATAGTGTTGTGCAAATATTGCATATGCAGTGCTGGGTACAGATGGTGCTATGTACATTTTGGATATGCGGTGTTGTGTACATATTGTACTATGTGCATGATGTACATGTGGTGTTGTGTGTATATGGTGTTGTGTTCATGTTAGATACGTAGTGTTGTGTACATATGGTGTTATGTACATATTGTATATGCAGTGCTATGTACTTATGGTTTTGTGTGCATGTTGTACATATGGTGCTATGTACATATGGTGTTGTGTGCATGATTGTACAAGTGGTGTTGTGAATATGTGGTTCCATGTACATGTTGTACATGTGGTATTGTGTACATGTCGTGCAAGTGATGTTGTTTACATGTGGTGTCATGTACATGTCGTGCATGTGGTATTGTGTACACATTGTACAGGTGGCACAATGTACATGTGGCATTGTGTACATGTTGTGTAGGTGGTGTCGTTTAGATGTGATGTTGTGCACATGTTATGTAAGTGGTGCAGTGTACAAGTGGTATTGTGTACATGTTGTACATATGGTACTGGTGTACGTGCAGTATTATGTTCATGTCATACATGTTGTGTTGTGTACATGTGGTATTATGTATGTGCATGGTGTAGTCGTGGTATCATGAAATGTGTATTCGTTTTGTTGTACTATGTGTATGTATATGTCCTGAGTCATACATTGGGTGTAGGTGTATGCATGTGTTGTGTTGTACACAAGATATAGGTGTATGTGCGGTATGTCAAGTGTAGGTGCATGTATTGCATGGTGTTGTATGTTGTGTGTGGTTGAATGGGTGTGATGAACACTATGTGTATGTGCACATGGTTGAGGAGAAGGCATTGGGTGTTTGTCGACTATGGAAACTGATCCAGAGTGCATATGGAATAAGGACTAAGGTAGAAGCTAAGGATTGATTAAAGGATAAGTATCAATATATTATTTTAGTTTTATTATGCATGTGATCTATTATTCTGGTTTATGATGGTTACATGTGATTTATGATTTTGATCTATGATGGTTGTGTTTTGAGCTAACCTGATGCGATATATTTATACATGATGATTTGGTAAAGATGCTAGTTTGGCTTGTTGTGATAGGAAGTAAACATGATTGCAAGTGTATCTTATTGACGAGCCACCAATGAGGTATGATTTGAAGTTATTTCAATTTATTTTTACTCTAATGGAAGTTATGTGCTTGGTATAGGAAGCACGAAAATGCCTAGTTGGGTGGTCCAAACTGACTGCAAGAATTAGCAATAGCAGTGGAAGCAAGTGGAATAAGCATGAATATGTTGGTAAAGTACTTCAGGAGCAGAGCCATTGCGGGACACTGGTACCCAATAGTGTCCATTGATTTCCATGAGAATTCTATGACTGGTATGATGGTTTTTTTGTAGGTATATGCCTTGGTTTTTGTATCTTTTGATGCGAGGAAGCCTTGCTAAGGGATGGATCACCTGTGATAGGGGATATCTGGGAACTTGCAAGGTGAGTGACTACACGAAAGGAGGTGATCGGATTACCCAAGGGGCCATGTATCAGAGAAGGGAAGTTTAGGGATATATTTGTTTTGGTCATAAGCATTGCTAGATGGAATAGATGCACAATGGGAGTGCGACCTGGAACAATGAGTTGGTAACTGTTCACTAAGCAGACAAGTGGTGTAGGATTATAGTGTTGAACATTGGATGTAGCTTTGATTGTGGCAGTGGATTCTGGACTTCATGGAAATGAGTTGAATCTTGGTACTACCTTGAGGGTGGGGGTGTGATCCTCCGGATTCCCTTATTGATTGATATGTGCGTTGTATCATTTTATTTGTTGGTCAAGCAAATGTGTATATGTGTATATGTGTATATTATTGTAAATATTGTATCGAGATCGATTTATAAATCTCCATAGAAATCATGATTATTTGTTGGGTGAAGAAAATGTGTATGTGTGTATATGTGGTTATTATTGTAAATACCGTAATAAGTTGTGTTATAAAGATCCAGTAAGTGGTATGGTTCCTATCTTATCATCTTGTCATGATTCTTTTCTTTTGAGTAGGTATTTCATTGTAAATACTGCAACAAGATAAGTTATAAATATCCATGGTAGTATGTTTGTTTTCACTGGTTTTGTTGACTTCATGGTGTAGTTTAACACCGAGGATGATGGTCCCCAAGGGGGAGGCTTCTGTAACAGCCTTGGTGAAAATTTCATGTACTAAAGTAAATAAAGGCAAAATAAGACCACAGGTAAGGGACACGTATTCCACGCTGAATGTTGGGAAAAGATATCCTAGTGGGAATCACTGGATGTGTTTATGACTAAGGAAATTGGCAAAGGCTAAGGCAAATTCATTAAAAGGAAAAGGGGCATTTTTGGCACATTTATTTATGAAAATAAAGGAAATTAGGAGAAAAGTGAGGTGAAAGGTCACAGGTTGCATGTGAGGAGGAAATTGAAGGAAAATAATGGAAAATGAAGAAAATAGAGGCCTCATTGATAAAAAGGCTTATGAGGATCAATTGGAAAGCTTGGTTAGTGTTAAGCTCTTAGCTCAAGATTTTGCTCAAGTTTTGGAGCAAGGAAGGAAAAGAAAGCAAGGGAAGGATAAGGAATGGAAAGGAAGGATAGAAAGGATCAAGTAAGGAAAAACAGGATCAAGCAACTTCAGTAGGAATACTTGCAGGTAACATAATGCATGTGTTATTTCCTAGTTGGTTTTGACATGCACGGCTTTGCATGTTGGTGTATGGTTCTCTTGTTTTCCATGGCATGGTTTTTCTAGGTTATGACAATGGTTTTCAGCCTAGCCTTGCCTTTTATAGATTCCATGGTGTGTTGGGATGCCTATCTCGGTTTTGAGCTTTAGATTTGTCGAATGGATTGTGGAATCTGGGATGGAGGTGGTCTCAAGGTTCATTCCTAAAGGTCCAAGAATCCCTTGACCAATTTTTGCGGGATACATGGTAAAGCTTGAGGGAGGAATCTTAGTTTAGGGCCTAGTGTTCCAGGTTTGGATTGCGGTAAAGCTTGAGAGATTGGTCTCGGTTTAGGACCTAGTGATCTGGGATTAGATTGTGGTAAAGCCTGAGAGACAAGGAGACAGAAAATTCCTCAGGGATAGTGATAGATTATGAATGACATTTCAAATTTGGTAAGGTTTTGTGATCAAAGCACCGGTTTTGGTGTGATCGCGATTTGGTGAGGGTGGAGGTGGTTTAACCTCTAGATTCCCTTATTTTTTTTGGATTGATTTATCCATGAGATCCCACATTCATGCTTAGAATATGGCACGGGGGAGACTAACTGGAAGAAAGATTTGGTTCAGCCATGTCTACGATTAGGTGGTACGAGGATGTCCCGAACCTGGTCATATTTGCCTATGATTAATGAAAGTTAATTTCTCTTGCTTTTGTACTTATTTATATGTGTATTTCATGGCTATTATATCTTTGTTATTTCCATGGTTTTACCTTGGTTATAAGCATGGTTAAGTGACTGGGTCATGTCATGTTTATTTCATGTATTTACTTGTAGTTGTTAAAATGATGAATGAAAGACCTAATTGATGTCATAACAGTTCAAGGGAGAATGTAGTGATCCTTCTTGTCATGTTCCATAAGATTTTCCGGCCATTTATGCTATGCCTTGTATCCTAGACCTGTAGATTGCATTTATGCCAAGTGTTTGACAGAATGTCAGTCCCAGTTGGGAATGGTCAGGCCTAGTACTGAGCTTGGTTTTTGGTTTATTTGTCTTATCATCACGTCTTTTATGGATTCTGGAAGTTACAAAAATTTATGGCCAGTGGTCAGAATTCTAGGCTAGAAAAGTGCCTTAAATTCCACAGACGTTGGCACAAGTCTGTTAGGAAAATTCCATGGACATTGGCTTGCAGGCCTGTGAGAGTGTCCAAAGGTCCCTGTACGTTTGCATGCCCATAGCATGAGAGAGTCCAAAGGTAGAGAGTTCTAAAAAGTCAGTGGAGCTGAAGGGCAGGATGCTTGAGTGGCTGGGATGCCTCATGGGAGTGTTGTTGCTGATGTGGAAGGTATGTTTTATGTGTTTCCATCGATTCCATTTCCTTATGGTCACCAAGGAGGTTGAATCATATCATAGTAGCCTCTCATCGCATGTTTACCCTGGTTTGGAGGTTACCTGGGTAGATGTGGGAGGAGGGTGGTTACAAGGCTACTTGGGTTGAAAGGGTTAAAAATCAATGTTTGAGATGAGAATACATGTTTTCCATAATATCATTAATTTTGATTCATATGCCTAAGTTTGATATCAAGATGGAATATCCTTGATTGTTTGTTGAGGGATTGGGACTATATGATTTTTGGACATTTGGATATGGAAAGGAGAATTTTTACATGATGAAGTCAGTTATACTTACAAAAGGTATAAAATGGATTTTTGAAAATATGGATTTTAGAAGACTGGAAGTGTTGGATGTGAAAACCATAGGGTTTGTGAATAAAACCCTATTGATGAACCTATATTAACGTTTCCACTAAAATAAGAAACCCTAGCTCATGAAAGGAAGGAATGGCATCATATTGATCATGAGGTCAAGGTTGATAAATTTACAATATGGATGCAAGAACGCTAAGATCAAGAGGGAGATGACGTTTCCTATGATCCTCAAAAGATAAGTAACTTATACCTCTATTCCTTGATTATTGTTATTCTTTTATTATTAGCTAGCCTCTTCTCTTTGTTTTTCATTTTTGGGTTATAATTGTTCTTCCATGGTATCTTAATGAGGATTACACGTACACAATGAAGGCTGCTAAGACTCGGGTAGTAGATGGAATTAATGGAAGAACGAAGAAAATCTTGTGACAAGAGGACTCTCTTAAAATCAATGTTTTTTTAGAGATATTGTGATATCTGAGCTTAGAGGGAGCATTCAAATAATCTAGATTGAATCATACCTTGGTTGTACCAAGGAGAAGTTAATAGTGACTTCCAAATAGATCTACAAGATCTAGGGTGAAACATATGGCAAGTACAAAGCGAGATTTGACACTTGAGGATTCTCCCAAAAATAGGGAGAGTATCATGAAAATACATTTGCTCCAGTGATAGGTACACTTCTATTAAAATTATTGTTGTTTCATTTATGGAATTACACCATATGGATGTAGAAGTCATTTTTCTCCATAAATAATTTGAGGAAGAAGAGTCCATAGAATCTCCTCAAGGCTTTGAGGATCATGAAGAAGTCTCCTTCTTGTAGAAGATTGCACATAAAATTTGGATCGATGGATCAAGGTTGATCCTGTATGATTATTTTCTAATGAAAGTAGAAGGACTCATGTGTCAGAAGGAGCAGTTGTGGTAGAGAAATTTTCTTCCCTACTAGAGGGAGCAGTCAGGTAGCCTTGTTTTAGCTTCAGAGGGAGTAGACCTATGAGTTTGAGATGATGAACTGTCAGGCTAAGGGAGCAACCAATATTTCCACAACATAATTTGCTTCAAAAATAGCATCCATTCACGATAATAAAAAAGAGCCATGATGATGGACCTAATGAAGGAAGTCGATCTATTTATGGTTAAGCCAAGGAATGTAGCTCAACATGTGTTGAATTACCAACATGGTACAATTGGTCATGGAATAGTTAGTTATAATTTTAGATATGCCTCAAGAAATGAACCACAATTGTAGGAATTCATAGATCCAAATTGGGCAAAGAATGCAGAAGACAAAGAGCTTATGACACTAGTTTAAAATGAGAAATTAGTGACTAGGTGACTAAAAACGTTAGTCATTGCAGCTTTTCCAAGTGAAATACTACCAAAAATGAGCAATTTTAAGTGACCCAACTAAAAACGGCTAACGTTTCCAAGAAACTATAAATTGCTCAGGGAAGTGCCATAATATTAATCTAACCATGGGGGAATATGTATTGGATGTTCCAATGATTTCCATTTGAATGGGTGTTGTTGATGTTGTATTAGGATTCCAATGATTACAATCTTTGGGGGCGGTAGATTTTAATTTTCAAGAACGTTTCTTAAAAAAAAATTGGGAAGGAAAGGAAATTAAATTAAGGGGTATCACAAGAAAATTTGGGAAGATAATCAACTCTAATGGCATGAAAAATATTTTGAAGAAGGAATAACAAGGGGTAATTGCACAATTGTGGTCACTAGATGTTCAAACACCTAAGTCATCCATTTCTCCATGTATCCAAAGAGTCCTTGAAAATCATTCCGAGGTATTTGAGACTCCCAAATATCTCCCACCTATTCTCGATCATGATCGTGCCATTCACTTGATTCCATGAAGTGTTCCTCCAAACATTAGACTTTACAAATATCCCTATGCCCGAAAGAGAAATTGAATGTATGGTTGCAAAAGCACTAGATGCGGGTATATTTCAACCTGGCTAAAGTTCTTTCTCTTCTCTAGAAGTATTGGTGCATAAGAAGGATGGATCATGACATATGTGTCTCAATTATAGACAACTCAACAAGATCACTATTAAAGATAAATTTCCCATTCTAGTCATTGATGAATTGTTAGATGAAATACATGGAGAAATTTACTTCACCAAGCTATACCTTCGATTAGGATATCATCAAAAATAGAATGAAGACAAAAAAGCATTCCAAAAACAACATTCATAACTCATGAAGGTCATTGTGAAATTTTGGCCCCTTTGGCCTTACTAATGCACCTTCCACATTTCGAGGTTTGATTAATTACACTTTCAAACCCTTCCTTAGAAAATTTTGTTAGTATTTTTTATGATATACTAATCTACAACAAGTCCTAGAAAGATCGTGTTTAACATGTTTGCAGGGTGCTCAAACTATTGGAGGAGAAACAATTGTATGCAAAAACCTCCAAATGTTTCTTTGGGTATAGAGGGTGGAATATTTGGGTCATATTGTATCTCATGAGGGTGTTAAGGTAGACCCGAACAAAATTAAATCCATCAAGGAATGGAAAATCCCAACAACCTGAAGGAATATTTAAGGAATTATGGGAAAATAACAGCACCTCCAAAAACATTATTGAAGAAAGATGCATTTTTTTGGACTCCCGAAGAAACTAAGGCCTCCAAACATCTTATAGAGGCAGTGTGTCAAGCTTCGATCTTAGCTACACTAGATTTCATAAAAACTTTTATTTTGGAATGTGATGCCTCATGAAATGGAATTGGTGTTTTTTAATGCAAGAAGGAAGACCCTTTTCTTTTGAAATTTATCCAATTAAGGGAAATAATTTACACAAACCTATTTATGAGACAAAATTATTTGCAATACTACATGCCCTAAAGAAATGGTTCCCTTACATAATGGGAAGACACTTCTAGGTAAAAAATGGTCATGATAGTCTTAA
>APFE030089294.1:0-19558 GCA_000404065.3 Pinus taeda
GGACAATATTTTTTTTTTCAAAGAACCAAAGACGTTAGAAAAACAAAACCCTAACCATTGAAAGACATTATAAAATATGAACAGCTCTTCATTTTCAAACCCAAAAAAACTCATCAAAGCAACTGACCTGCTCATCAGAGGCATCTGAAGAGTCCAGCAAGGTGGCAGGATTGATACCAGGTGGTATTACCAACAAATTTGAATGTGGTGTTGGCATACGCGGCCCCTCCGTGTTTTCATACCGGGCGGCATTACGTTGGGAAATAGACGACCCACTTCTCGCATCTATGCTCTCAACAAACCTACCTCCGAAACCACCATTTGCATCTATGATCTCAACAAACCTGCCTCTGAAACCACGATTTGCATCTACGCTCTCAGAAAATCTGCCTCCGAATCCAACATTTGTCATACTCATTGGTTCTAGAGAGATGTTGCCAGGGCCAGTGATACACCGGTTCACCCTGTCTAAAATAGGTAGATGATGTACACTGCTATTATTATGGTAGTTGTTTGTTATACCCATTGAAAACATGGAGTTTGAAGCTGGTTTATAATCAGAAGGGTTCCGCATGTGCTCCTCCTGGTAACTGCAACAAACTGGAATAATGACAGGTGAGATCCATTCCAGTCTTTGAGAATTAGCATCGTGGTTCCTTATACCCACTGAAAAGTTTGAGATTGAAGCAAAACTATAATGAGAAGGTTCCTAACATCTCCTAACATCAGCCACATGGTAACTGAAACAATCTGTAATAATACCAGGTGGTAAACGCACATGGGGAGCGAGAAAGATAGGAAAGATAAAACATGCAATACAATTTTATTAACAATTTTATATACATTTATAGTACATGTGGTAACCGTTGGGATTCACATCCAAGGTCTCTTGGACTATTTTTGTCCATTCGACTTCCACACTAACCCATTTAGGATTAAGTGTACAACATTCCCCCCCTTAATCCTAAGGGTTATGTATGAGTCCAACAAGAGAGTTGTAATATAAAATGTGCAAAAATGCATGGCAGCACTAGGATGAATGTGCTCTCTGAAATGTTGGTATAAAGGGCGGTGGTTTAAGGATGGCCACCAACACTCGAACGCTTAGTGCAGTTCCGGAACTCTTCCAAAACTCGCAAGAAGGTGAAGTCTTCTGGTAGAGGAAGTGATCCTATTGTTTTAAAGAGGGAAACCTTAAACCATAAAAGGGAGGTCTCACCCCGCATAAAAGGTAAAACTTCAACCTCAAAAGGGAAGTCTCAACGTGTGATGGTTTAAGGATGACCAACAACTCTAGAATGCTTAATGCAATTCCCGGAACTCTTCCAAAACTCGCAAGAAGCTGGAGTCTTCTGCTAGAGGAAGTGTTCTCAATTTTGTTCCCGGAACTCTTCCAAAACTAGCAAGAAGCTGAAGTCTTCTACTAGAGGAAGTGTCTCAGATTGCCAACTCAAGGCATGTTCAGGCATCTTTGTCTTTGGCTACAACTCTTAAACTGATATGGAAGGCTGTGGCTCAGGCTCGCTTGATGTGATTTTGAAGCTTGTAGATGACCATCATTTCCCCCCTGTCAGATACAAGGTGAGATAATGGAGAAAACTCAGCAGCAAGACTTTTCAATACTCTGGAACAAGTTTTGACATGTTTTTGGAATACCTTCTTGGATGTTGATGCCCATTGCCAAGAAGCGATCCATGCAAGATGAATCTCTGTTCTTGGAGGATGTTTGTTTTTGAAGCATTTGTGTGAAGGATTGCTAGTTTTATGACAATGTTTACATGGATGAAGATCAAAACAGTGATCTTTGAGATGGCCAACTCAATCACAGTGTTGGCATTTCACGATCTGTTGTTGTTGCTGCTGTGGAAGAGGGGCAGAGTCTAGAACAGTTTGAGGTGCACTGTCATGAGGAGCAGGTGAACTATCATGAATAAATCCAACACTCTGAAACTAAATGGGCTTGGCATACTCTGGAATATGAAAGGACAAGTCCTTATCATATCCAAGACCAGTTCTATGCTTGTTGTGGACAAGCTATTCCCAAGGTGTGATGATGGGCTTGGGAAGTGCACACTGAACTTCTGCATCTGCATGTAATCTTGCTGCTTTGTTTGGTACTAAATCTGAATGAACTGTAACATTCTGCTGATGGGTGGATGTCTCAATGTTCTGAACAAAAACAGGTTCAGAATGGTGTCTATTTTGATGTAGCTCTTATTGCTATAGCTGTGCTGCAAAAAATCAATCTTTTCCTATGCATTTTGTAGACATGTCTGAATTTCTGAGAGGATATCCTTGCTGATTTTGACTGTATTATTCATAGTAGAGAGTATTAGATTGTCCACTAACTCTAATATTGCACTAATTGGAGCCATTTTTAATCCTCAAAAAAATTGTGAAACAATGAGGAAAAGTGATGGAGGGTTAGGCCTGCAATAACCATGATCAATAATATCTAAAACATAGAAGAATGCATCCCAGGATTTACCGAATCAAAAACTTCAATCACTGGCCAATTCACACTTTCCCATTTCAACCTGCAAAAGCTTTCCAATATATGTTCAAAATCATTCAATATTATCAATCTCGATCCACTCACCTTCACGCAAAAACAGTACTCAAATGCTTCCTAAACCATGCCAATATTGACATGAGATTATACACATCACAGTTATATCATGGTCACTGTCATACACATCACTGTCAAGCCATGTCATACATCACTGTTACAAAGAGACTGTTATACACCAAAATTACTGTCATAAGGTTCACCTATACAATATCACTGTCATAAGGTTTTTCCATATAATATCATGAATTCCTGCCGAGACTTCACTCGTTGGAAAAGTCCCCTTCATCACTCATTGAAACTTGCAAGACTGGTCACCGCGGAATTTGCTGGACAATAATGGCGAAATCGTGGAACATCAAGTGATTAAAGCTCTCCTGCACACCGATGATCACTTGTTGTCACTGAAAAAACTGTGTTCTTAGGATTTGATTTTCAAATGTGGAGCATAATCCTTCAATCTCATCAAGGTACTCTCCCGTCGCAGTGCCAAGCTAGATAGTCAGAGTCATCAAGCTTCTCCAAGAACCTCAAACGTTCAACACCTTCAGCTCTTCTATATGGCTGCATCCATAAACATCCAGTTGTTTAAGTTTTGTCAGCTTCCCCAAACCCCGTATTCTCTTCAGATTTTCACATCCAGATGCTCGCAGCTCCTCCAGAGATACCAGTGTTTCAATACCTGTGAGTTCCTCCACTTCTGTCCACCCGCTAAGGTTTAGGGCTTATAGCCAAAGAAAATTGCCTATGGCTCATTGGGGTAGCTCGGGCGGCTACTCGATAAACATCAAAATCTGCTCACGATCTTTGGGGAGATCTCTCGGTCCAGAACCCTTAAGAAGACCACCACAGAAACGCAGAATCGCTTCGAAATTTTAAGAAGACCACCACACACATGCATAATCGCTTCCAGATTCAAAGCAAGAAATTGGGTGATTGAAATCCATCGCACATGGCCACTAAATTGCGAGAAAATGGTGGATTCTATCCAAGAAAAAGGCCGTCCGAGGATCCTCTGTTGCAGGGGCGGATGGACCCATTTCATTCTCAAGAGGCAGCAAACTCTTCAAACTCTGGGAGGATAAGCCGGAGAAACGAACCCACAGAACTATCGATGGATCTTGAGCTCACACGGTGAATTGAGTTTAGGAAAATTGGTGTTGGCTTGGAAAACCTCGGCAATACCTGTTTTCTAAATTCGGTTCTACAATGTCTCACTTACACAGAGCCTTTGGCTGCTTATTTACAGAGCAGTCGGCATAAGAAAATTTGTGCTTGTATCCATATAAGTGTCCATGAAATCTAGAGATTCTATAATGGAGCCTTCTAGCCAATGGGAATATGCACCTTTTGCTTCGGTTGCCTCTTTTATACAATAATTGCAGGAACTCGATTGAAAACAGTAGCAAGATATTGTCTGCAACCTGCTTTGGATCTGAAAAATGGGAGTTAGGTGCAATTTCGATGGCAATGTCGGATTAATGGGGAGTCTGTCGTTGCCTCCTCCTCTCAATTTGGGATTGGGGGAGCCATGGTTTCGGGGTTTAATGCACCCTCGCTTCTTTTTAACCCCAGCGGGATTCAGCTGCTCGGTTCCTCAACTCGAGTTGGCAATCTGAGTCCTTGCCTACAATTTGCAGGAAATGACTATAATGGTATGCTCATCAATGGCAGCGTAGTAGACAGTGGCCTCACCAGCCTTCTCATCAGGTGGTCACGATTCAGTAACGCATTCAAACGCAGCATTCAGCTCAACATGAAACACTTATGGACAGAGTGCACGTCTAATTTCAAGCGTGAGGATTGTAAAAGAGAGAGGTCGCAGGTAACACAGAATAGAGCGCCGATATGGAAGACAGACATGTCAGAACAGCTTGGACAGCGCTGGCATAGGGACGTTTCATTATTCAAGTGAATATGGTAGACAGAGCACAGGTCTGTATAAAAGAATACGGCAAAAATAAACTGCAAAGAAATGCCATAAACAAATGGCTCAAATTAATTATGCAGGGTAGAAATAGGCCTGCCCTCATACCATGTTAAACACACATGGGGAGCGAGAAAGATAGTAAAGATAAAACATGCAATACAATTTTATTAACAATTTGATATACATTTATAGTACATGTGGTGACCGTTGGGATTCACATCCCAAGGTCTCTTGAATTGATTTTGTCCATTCGACTTCCCCACTAACCCATTTAGGATTAGGTGTCCAACACCAGGTGACCTCCATTGTGGTGACCTCCATTGTGGTGTCCATGCAGTATTATATTCATACTTAGGCATTGGTTGTTTTTAAAGGGGCAAATGGGTTTTCAACCGAGGCACAGGAGATGACAGAAATGGCAATGGAGATATCAAAGATGGAAAAGGAGAAAGAAAAATGGAGATAACAGAAATGCCAAAGCAAAAGCAAAAATAGCTCTACATGCAACGATAAATAACTCACTATTGTTACTGAGGCTGCTTTATTTTCATTCTATGTTTTTAAAATAACAATGAATGATTATTTAATATTTATTTTAATTCTTCGTTTTGAGATAATAATTAATGATTTTCATGATGGTTGGGGAGCTACTTGGATGAATTAGTGGAGGCGATATAAGGAGTCCCTAGGTCGTGCTTGTAACTATATTTGCATTAGGGTTTCAATAAAAAAATGTATTCACATCATGGTAAATAAATAGGCTTTACATTGTGGTTGTAATAAAATATTTATGAGATCATGGAATATAAATAGTGGTTATAATAAAAAATTGTATTTACGTTAGGGAAGATAAATATTCTTTACATTGTGTTTATAATAATCAATTTAAGGCATCATGGAAAAGAAATAGGTTGAACCGGTGAGTGAAGGAATGTAACAGTTCAAATTTATATAGATTGTCTTAAATACAATGTTTGCTGAAATTTTCAAATAAATTTAAATTTTAGTATTTTTTTGGTTTTAAAAGATAATTTTATATAACTGTATTTTTTAAAATAATATTTATACTTACAGATTAATATTTTATGAGTTTGATTTTATTTTGTTATATTTATTAATGAGTTGGTTGAGATTTTAAATAAAAATAATTAAAAATAACAAATTTGAGATGTTATTGGTATACATATTTTGATTTTTTTGTTATCTTTATTACTGAGTTAGTTGAAAATTTAAATAAAATTATTAAAAATAAACAATTCCAAAATATTTTATCTATTACAATTAAACATTAACAAGAGAGTTTGAGATTATTAACTGATTTATATATTTAAAAATCATATTTTAATAATAAAAAATTATATTAATTAATAATTTATATTAAAAAATAATTATTTAATTTAAAATTGTTAATATTCTAAAGTATAGACTTATTTTAATATATAAATGAAATAGTTTTTTTCACTATATATTTTTAAGTTAATTTTAACCAAATTCCAACTTTAAGCTTGAGTCTAACTTGTTTAATATGTAGAATTTTAGGGTTAAAGAGTTTTTCAAGGAGCTAAATCTATTTCTCATTCAAAAAAATATTTTAAATATCAAAATATTACTATATTTCTTAAAATTGTATGCCTCATTGGTGTGAAAAAAAACTATTTATTCTACTAGTAAAACTAAAACTAAAATATATAAAATAAATGAAAATATTTATATATATATATATATATAGAAGAGAGAAGAGAGAGATATTAAATAATGGGCTTAGTATGAAATAATTTTTTTTAGTATATTTCTACGGAGTTATCTTTAGTGAGATTTTTCGAAAGTTTTTACGGTGGGTTTTTCGAGTAAAATTTCTCTCATATCCAAGAGGAATTTATTGAAATCGCAAGCTTCATGGGTATGTGCAAATATATATGAAGGAAATAATTGTTAAACAAATTCATTTATAAAAATACATTGGTAGAATTGTGCATGAAAATGGAGAACAAGAGCATAGTAGTCATGGAGCTAGGGTTTTTGTGTAGGTGTCATTAGGCTTTGAAGGAGATGGTCAACGTGAAAAATTCTAAGGACTAATATTACCAAGTGGGCTATTTTTCCATGATTTTTCAAAAAAATGATTGTTCAATTTCCAATTTTTATAAGAATGATTTACCCAAATTACACAATATAAAATTATTGTACCTTACAAATCACCAACATCATATAGGGAGTATTTAGAAAATAATTATAAATTTGAATCATTTTATAAATATATCATTAAACATTCTATAATTTTCCTATTAGGAACTAGTGAGATTCGCCAATGTTTTTGAATTTTAAGATCATTTTTCATCCTTAAAAGTTTCCATAAGATGATATTTAAGTGGGGGGGAGAGGGGCCCCCTCCTATCACAATCTGGTAATAGATAAAGGGAAGGGGTTAAGGTAGGTTTTGCATTTGCAACAGAAGGTGTGTTAGGAAACAACGAAGGAGTGGATAGAGTAGTTAACCTAAACAAGAATGGCCAAAGAAGTGATGAGGAAAGAAGTATTGTAGGGAATCATAGAGACTAGTAGGAAGACAAAACATCAAAAGGGACCACTAGGCCATGTAAACCTAAAATAGTGGCAATCCCAATGAAATTAATCATCGATAGTGAGACATATGCCTTTAGAGAGCGCATGTGATGATATGCAATTACATGCAATTTTATGGGCCTCTAGATCACATAAAAAAATTATGTGAATTGATCAAACCCTAATAGAGACCAAGAGGGGATATTAAGTTGCATTTGTGGTCAAAAGGGTTTCTTTATTATGTTTGCAAATATGGAGGATAGAAATCGAATATTTGATGGCGGTTCCAACTTCTTTGCATTAGATGGACTATACATGCCACCAAGGACAGAAAACATCACTCTAGATAAGGAGACCTTCACTAAGGTCCTAGTTTGGGCTAGGTTGTTGTTGTAGCATCCACAAACACCCTCTAAAATTTGGCTCGCATGCATATTTCGGAGACTACCTTGGATCATGTGATCGATCATTCCTTGGTCAACTGTATCTAAGTCGATGATGTCCCTAATTAGGGTTCCCTACTCTCCTCCAAACGCATAAGATTAAGGGGCATTCATGTGAGCAGAACCAAAAACAGTTCGCTACTATTTTTGTCTCCATGCCCCTTTTTACCCCTCCCCCTTTTGTGTTGGTGACTTTCCTTTCTTGAAGGGGAGATGTGGCAGCTTTTGTTTGGTAGTGTACTCATAAAGCCATTAAGAATATCAATTATGAACATTGAACTAATGAGGTTGAATAACTTGTTGGATGAAATTGTGTGGCTGAGCCTCGAGAACAAAAGATCGGATGGTTTCATATTATATTGATTGAGGTCATCGATGACACTAATGGGTGAATCATTAAGATTTATTTTAGACACTATGGTCTAGACGTATGACTTATATTTTGACATTAGTTGATTTGTTACTTCTTACTTATGCACTCATGATGGATGGTTATCCAGAGCTAAAGCCTAATTGAGCTATGGAAGAGTAATATATAGGGTCAGAAGAGCTACTGAAAGGAAAAACCATAAGAGCTAGGCCAAGTTGGACTATGCACTGTGCAACTCCAGTAGCTAGTCAGTCTCGTGACAGCTTTGACTACGCCTTGCATAGTTTTGACATTCAGTCTCCAAGCCTCCTCGTGAAAATTGCACAATCTTCATAGACAGTCACACATGTATGTTGCATGTCATTCCTCTAGTTGTTTTTGGTTTTCTATTGTCATATTTCTTGTCATGAGTGTTTCTATGTCTCTAGGTATCACAAGTGTTAGACTACCCCTCAATAGCATAGGTACATTGGCTTCCACAAGAGCAGAGTCAATGACACTATTCAGAGCACAATTGGGGATGAAGTCGATCAAGTGGTTATGAACTTGCCTATCTATCAAGGCATCAAGTTGTTCATGGAATAGGATATCAATATGAAATCGCAACGACATCACAGTGAGCAAAACAATGAGCAGCAGCAAAAGGTAGCACACTTGCATGCGACACATGCAAGAGGAAGGTTGTTGGCAAAGTAGAGGCGGAGCAAAGTTGCAAGTTCTAACAGATCCACTTCTTATGAATGAAACTTTGGAGACTGAGGCTATGAGGAAATGACACGACAAGAGGATCGCGCGAAGGTAGAACATGAGCTCCATAGGTGAGAGAAGGATTTGTAGGAGGAACATGTACGAAAGGAGGCGCAACATGCATAGACTAATGAAATTGCGCCCATACAGGCCATAGATCCATTCAACAGTCGCCATGGAGCAGACACAGTGTGCAATGCTATCGATCACATGCAAGGGTATGGAGGAGCATGGATGTCATTGTGTGCATGCATGAGATCCCACCCATTTGGCACACTCACCGAGGTGAAGGCAAGAAGCAAGTTCAACTGGAGCTGGATATGTATTTCGACAAGTTGATACATATGGTCACCATCAAACACTCGGATATCAGCACAAACACTATGCATCAGTATGTTGCTGGTCCAACTGCGCTCAAGACAATGATGCACATATTATTAGATGAGTTGGACAAAAGAACCATAGTAGTGTATCCGGATGCAACAGAGGAAAGACTTCACTATGAGTAGGATGTCACCATTAAGCTCATGAATACCATCACGGAAAACCAAACTTGGCATCAGTTCACCACTGTCGATCATCGCAAGGATGCCGGAGAGTTGATCTTACCACAACTGTTCGAGTGTTAGTGACAGATTGCATGACTTTCTCAAGCCTATTTTTTCTCACATCATTACATGTGGATATTGGATGTAACATAGTCTAAAGTGGAAGTCCAAGTGTCGATAGTTGAATGTAATGGTCATAGAATAGCTGAAGAGTCATGAGGGTAGGTGAACAGTCACATAGCAGAATGTCAAGGGTCACCCCACCCTTTGCTATATATAGTACCTCATAACTCATTGTAAGGGCTTTTGGTGAGCCAAGCTTCCGATAGGTGCATCTTAGAGAAATATTGAAGAGTATTGTAACGAGCTTGGCTTTTCCACAGTGTAGAGCTAGTACATCTCTTTGGAGGAGTAGGTGATAGTGACTGTAACATTACGCTATGGGGGCCAGTGGTTGGTGAGGGTTGTACTATATGATTGGAACTTTCACTTCCTAATATAACACAACCATCATGTTTCATGCATATGTTGTTATTGTATCTCAACAATCCTGGTTACTCTAATGATATATGTATTGTTTGCTTATGCATGGATGTATGGAATCTTTCGATATAAGTATCTATGAATATTACTTAGATGTGTTGTTGGTTTAACCATCATTTTGGATTTTCATGTAACAATATCTCTAGCTTGGGATGCATCTTCGCTCATGTGTTCCCTTCCAAGTCATGTGCTTTCATAGGTTTTCAATGGGTGCACGCATCCCACTTTCTATGTGTTAGAACCGTTCATTCACCTTCCTTGGCTTGTTGCACATGTGACACCCTTGCTTCCAACAAGGGCATATTACTTTATTTTGTGCGCAACTATGGTCAAGGTGATACCATACGACCCAGTGATGGGACACCTACAACAAACAATGTGAGGTCTAGTTGGGAATTCTTAATGGGGATATCACCTGAAATGTTGGCGGGTCAAGAATCGACAACATTTTGTCGCTAGAAGGAGGGACATATGACTAGCTAAGTCCTCATCTTTTGTTTTGAGTTTTCGCACATCTATCATGGATTTTGTTATAGTTCGCTCTTTGAAATGTCTGTCCAATGGACATATATTTCACATCAAGAGGGAGTTTTTGGATCACTTGTCACAAATCATGTATGATGGTCAAGGCAAAGTGGCCTCGATTAAGCATATAGATGCCTTCCATGTGCTCATGGAAGGCATGGAAGATTTTAATGAAAGAGAGGTTTGTTCATTGCTCGCACACACACTTCACAACCACACATCATAATGTTGTGGCATACTACCTCATAACTCAGTGCACTCATTCAAGCAGTTCAACGATCTAATCAAATCCATTTTCTGCCATTTTGATCTTGAAGTACATGATAAAAAAATTGTTAAAACAATGGAAGGACCCACACAAATTATCTATGAAGTTTTCAGAGCACTTCTGTCTATTCATGTTTGAAGCCCCACAAAGTTAGATGCAATTTGAGTATCTCATGGATAGATTTGAATATTACCTTATCAAATATATTAATCCAAAGAAGAAGTTCAAGCTCAAACCCTGCAAAACATACTTCATTGATAATTTTGTGCAATCATAGATGGACACGGTCGTTGTCACAAGTGATTGTGTGTCATCCCCTTATCAAATAGTTCCATAGCTGTAGAGCGATGTGGGAGAATATGCACACACATTCGTTCAGTTGTCACATCCTCCTAACATCACTTCTAGCAGTGGTCACATAGATTGGGTTACAAATCCCATGGTTTATCACATGTATTTCATACCCCAACCTCCATCTTCGTATTCTCATTATCCTTTGGATTGCACTGTCTTATGTTCTTCCATTCTACACTCTACAATTATTGTGAATGAGGACCAAGCTATCGACGGAGTTGCTATTGCACAACCAACCTACACTGCCATTCATGAAGAGTATTATTGGGAGATTAGGCGTCAACCCTCGGCGAAGGGTGAATTACATTTGTCCACGCGTCCTCCATTATTCCCTAACATCGCTCGTGATTCTGACATCCCTCGTGATTCTACCATCCCTAATTCGACATGTGTATCTGTGTCTGTGGATGCACCCATTGTTGATCATTCACATAATACACCAGATATTAGTCCATCATATCACAATGTAGAGGAAAAATCATTTATTGAAGATCTACTTGGTTTTCCATTTGCTTTTTCTAGAAACACAGAGTGTGAACATTCATTCTTCTCATCTACCCCTCTGTGTGATTCATCAAATCATGGGCATGCCGACAAACATCTTGAATTTTGTGATCTTGGTTATCATGATCTCTCTACTTCATTTGATAATGATGTTGAATCAATCATTTTTAATCTATGCAATGGTCTATGATGGTCTATCTATCGATGAAGTCGAAACCCCGTAGGCTGTCGAGGCACTTCAACTCGAGTTGATGGTTATGTCACGCCCTCGCTGTCTTGAGGTTAGTTTCACTTCCAATTAGGAAATTGTTCGAACACCCAAGGCTCCTAACCACTCATTTGTATGCACTTAGGATCAATATAACACTCGTATTTCACTTCCTACACTCAAACTACACGATCCCTTTACTCATGCATTGGAGAAATCTTACATAGCAAGTAGGCATGCATGACACATGTTTTCTTTGCTTGTTTCGTTTGCTTGCATGGAACAATCAAGAGTGTGCATATGCTTAGCATCTGCATGCATCATCACAACAAACCATGGTAAGTCCACAGACCACATGTCATGCACTTGCACTCACTTATGTTTTGTGGATGCATTGAAACCCAAAGTGTGTTTGGATTCACTGTTATATCTTTCATGTTTGCTAGTTCACACACGTGTGCTATTCACGAACCATGCCTTTGCCCACATGGGTAGACCAATGCGCTGATGGATTATTTGGAAGTATCACTTTACATAAGCACACCCATCAATTGTTACCTTAGGAGTAGGAGTAGTGCTTGCTTTTGGTTTGATTGCTTGCATGCATGTTTGCTTCTTACTTTGCACGTTTGTATGTTTGCCTCCTTGTTTTCTTACTCGCTCTTATTATGCATTTACTTTTGATTTTTCTTTGTTTTGTTGTTTTTTTGGTTGTTTATGTCTGTAGGTTAGTTTCACATGAGACCATGTGCGACTTTTGCAACAGGCTTGGTAAAGTACAAGAGGACTTGTGTAGTTATCAATACTTGGTTTTCTGTCATCCTTTCTCTGTATGAAGAGCTTTTTGTCTTTAGTCTATGATGCATCAATGGAAAATACATATTGTTTGAAGTGAACCTTGGTTAAAGCACAATGCTTGCATGCTTACTAGTGTCACCTACTCTAGTCGATTACTTTTGGGTTAATCCTTGTAAGCTCAGTCACGTAGAGCAAGATGAGGGGGGAAACCTTAACAAGCACATTAGAGGTATATATAAAATACTTCTCTGAAGGAAAAACCTCTTCTATTCTCAATAAATCGGGATCTCTCTTCTGAAGGAAAATGAATATGAAAATCTAAAAAAAATTGAAAATTTTAAAAATGAATAAGGTGAAGGAAGAGAATGGATTACTGCGTAGAGAGGTGATGCAAATAACTCCATCGGGGTACTAACCATGCTCGCTTGTAGGGGAGCGATGCTTTTGTTCATGCATGACTCCTCCGAGGTAGTGTCTAGGCATGTTGGTAGCAGAGAAACACCAAAGATGAAACTAAAACTCTCACAATGATATGACTTGTGCACTAATATACCCCTCATCCTGAATTGAAACAACTGTGTTGACATGGCTTGGAATGTGTTTCAACCGACCAAGGTCTTGGTAGATGCTACATCTCACAATCAAGAAAGTGTGGAAACCAAGACGAACAGAGAAATAAAAAATACTTGTTGAGGTGTTAGAATTTATTTTCAATAACAATGTCCACTCATAGAGCTAGAGCTCTACTAGTTTGTCAATCAACGAACTCGCAAATCATAGTTGGAGTTCTACAGTTGGAGAATTGCAAAGGTTGTGCATACATATGTGCCCACATTATGGGCAGAACGGGTGAAGGCAACCAGGTGGAGTAAAAGGAGAGGCTAGGCGACCCATAGAGGGCCTGGGGTGGACAGGTGCGTAGGACGACTCGGAGAAGGTGCAACTGAGTTGGGCATCCATGTGGTGGGTCGTGCAAGGCCTGCGGAGGGCGCGCCCACTGAATGAAAGATATAGCAAACGTTTGGGAAAGTTGAAGTAACAAAGTAGGGTGTTCGTTTGGAGGATCATGTGAGGCGTGCAAAGAGTGCACCCGCCGAACAACAGGCAGGCCGAATGGTGGAATGAGTTGGTGATCGGTTGAGGGTGACTTGTGGTTGGGTGTGCCATGCACGAGGTGAAACAAAATGAAGTGCGGGTTGGTGAACGAAGGTGCAACGAGGATGTGCGGAGGGCACCCAAGGTGGGTAACACGGGCACAACAAGCGCGCTCGAGTTGGGAAAATGACACTAGACATGCAACGAGTGAATGAAGAGTTGGGAAAGTCGCGCAACGACCGTTCAGAGGTGCTGACGAGCTAGACAACCGAGTTTTCCGGAGTTGTAAAAATTTGGCTAAGTGAAAATTTGGGGTTTCCTCCAAGAGTTTACTTGTGTTGTGAAAATTGAAGATTATATGTATTAATTTATGTGCAGTCTCACATCAGGGAGTTTCCCCTCCCTTTATACTATTATGCAATTGTTCTTGTTATTGCTATTTACGATGAATATTCATGGTTTTCATTGTGTATAAAGGATAAACTAATACTTGGTAATGAAAAATAAACTAAGTACGAATGTTAGGCGTAGTCCATGATCATAAGTATTGGTGAAAAGAAAGTGGTCGGTGATGCCACACATCACTATAGTGCGGTTGGAAGATTACAGCGAGTGTAGGGGCAATAATCCTACAACGTGTGAGTGAGATGAGCTTCCTTCAATTGCACCTTAACAAAACTTTAAAATAATTTCAATTTCAATTTGAAAACTTTTATTTATAAAATAATATTTAATATAAATATCTAATGTGATATAGATTAAATATATAATATTTAGGCTTAATCTAACTTATACAAAAAAATTTCCTTTTTCACATGATCCCAATATAATTTCAAGATTTTTTTAGTTATTTAAAATATATTTATGAATTTGTAAATGGATTCAACACCCTTGAAAATCCTTAGTACACTCAAATTCTACACATCAAACAATTAAAATTCAAGTTTTTAAAAAGTTGTAGTGTGACCACACTTTTTTTTGCCGTAAAAATCATGAAAATTCTGGCAATATTTTAATAAAATCAACCACATATTTTTGTAAATCAACTTTACAACTATCAAACATCGTGAGACTTCAATATTTTGGGTGCACAAAAGGTTTTTGATTGTGTTGAATCTATTTCCACCATCAAACACATGATTCAAACATTGCTACTTGCAAGATTTCTTTAAATTTTTTTGGGGTCCTCCCAATTCCTCTACTATGCCTTTTAAAAATCTCTCTAGGATTTGGACTATACCTAACTAGAAATAGGAGTTGTCTTTAGTGTGATTTTTTGGACTATCCATGAGGTGGAAAATTTTGAGGTGAAATCTTGATTTTTGTTATTTAAACTAGCTTTTTTAATGTAGATATGGATTCAACACCATTTAAAACCCCGCATAGGATTACCCATCAAGCTTGTGATTTCAATAAATTTCTATTAGATTTGAAAGAAATTTCACTTGAAAACCAACCGTAAAAACTTCCAAAAGGTCACACTAAAGACAACTCCCTAGAAATATAGTAAAAAAAATTATTTCATACTATGCCCATTATTAACTCCCTAGAAATATAGTAAAAGAATTTATTTCATACTAAGCCCATTATTTAATATATATGCATTAAAAAAATTCATTTATTTTATATATTTTAGTTTTAGTTTTACTAGTAGAATAAATATTTTTTTTCACAAGAACGAGGGCATACAATTTTAAGAAATATAGTAATTTTTTGTTATTTAAAATATTTTTTTGAATGCCAAATACATTTAGCACCTTGAAAATCTCTTAAACCCTAAAATTCTACATATTAAACAAGTTAAACTCAAACTTAAAGTTGGATTTTGGTTAAAACTAACTTAAAAATATATAGTGAAAAAAAATATTTCATCTATATAATAAAATAAGTCTATATTTTATAATATTAATCATTTTAAATTAAATAATTATTTTTTAATATAAGTTATTAATTAATATTAATTTTTTATCAATTAAATATGTATTTTTAAATATATAAATCAGTTAAGAATCTCAAAAAATCTATTGTTTAAAGTTTAATATGTATACCAATAACATATGGAATTTTTTATTTTCAATTATTTTTATTTAAATTTTCAACTAACTCACTAATAAATATAACAAAAAAATCAAACATATAAAATATTAATATTTAATATCTATACAAATAACATCTCAAATTTGTTATTTTTAATCATTTTTATTAAAATTTCAACTAACTCATTAATAAATATAATAAAATAAAATCAAACAAATAAAATATTAATCTCAAATTTGTTATTTTTAATCATTTTTATTTAAAATTTCAACTAACTCATTAATAAATATAATAAAATAAAATCAAACAAATAAAATATTAATCTTTAAGTATAAATATTATTTTAAAAATACAGTTATATAAAATTCACCATAAAAACCAAAAGAATACTAAATTTTAAATTTATTTAAAAATTTGTGCAAGCATAGTATTTAAGACAATTTATACAAATTTGAACAAGTCCCTTCACTCACTAGTTCATCCTATTTCTTTTCCATGATGCCCTAAATTTATTATTATAAACACAATATAACCCTTATTTATCTTCCATGATGTGAATACATTTTTTTATTATAACCAATATTTATATTCCATGACTTGATAAATATTTTATTATAACCCCAATGTAAAGCCTATTTATTTTCCATTATCTGAATACATTTTTTATTATAACCTGATGCAAATATAGTTACAAGCAGGTATCTAATTTTAACCAACGACCCAACCTTCTAGATTTTGTAGGAACTCCTTATATCGACTCCACTAAGTCATCCAAGTAGCTCCCCAACCATTAACAAAATCATTAATTATTATCCCAAAACGAAGAATTAAAATAAATATTAAATAATCATTCATTATTATTTAAAAAACGGAGAATGAAAATAAAGCTGCCTCCGTAACAATAGTGAGTTATTTATCGTTGCAGGTAGAGCTATTTTTGCCTTTGCTTTGCCATTTCTGTTATCTCCATTTTAATTTCTGCTTTTCCCTCTCTGATATCTCCATCGTCATTTCTGTTCTCCATTTTGCTTTCTGTTTTGCCATTATCTGATATCTCCATCGCCATTTCTGTTATCTCCATTCCCTGGGTTGAAAACCCAATTCCCCTGAAAAAGCGACTAATGGATAAGTATGAATATAATACTGCAGGGACACCACTATGGACCTCACCTAGTATTATTCCAGATTGTTTCAGTTACCATGGGGCTGATGTTCGGACCCCTTCTCATTATAGTTCTGCTTCTCTAACCCTAATTCTCAGTCACCGGAATGGATCTCACCTGTCCTTATTCCAGTTTGTTCCAGTTATCAGGAGGAACACGTGCGGAACCCTTCTGATTATAATCCCTCTTCAAACTCCATTTTTTCAATGGGTATAACGAGCAACTACCATAATAATAACAGTGTACATCCTCCACCTATTTTGGACAGGGTGAACCGGTGTATCATTGGCCCTGGCAACATCTCTCTGGAACCAATCAGTATGACGGATGGTTTCGGAGGCAGGTTTTCTGAGAGCGTAGATGCAAATGGTGGTTTTGGAGGCAGTTTTGTTGAGAGCATCGATGCAACTAGTGGTTTTGGAGGCAGGTTTGTTGAGAGCATCGATGCAACTAGTGGTTTCGGAGGCAGGTTTGCTGAGAGCATAGATGCGAGAAGTGGGTCGTATATTTCCCAACGTAATGCCGCCCCGTATGAAAACACGGAGTGGCCGCGTATGCCAACACCACATTCAAATTTGTTGGTAATACCACCTGGTATCAATCCTACCACCTTGCTGGACTCTTCGGCTGCCTCTGATGAGCAGGTCAGTTGCTTTAACGAGTTTTTTTTTGGGTTTGAAAGTGAAGAGCTGTTCATATTTTATAATGTCTTTCAATGGTTAGGGTTTTGTTTTTCTAACCTATTTGGTTCTTTAAAAAAAATATACTGTCCGATGAATCAATGTGTTCTTGAGAGATAAAATGAAGAGCTGTTCATATTTTATAATGCCTTTCCATTGTTAGGGTTTTGTTTTTCTAAAGTGTCTGGTTCTTTAAAAAATAATATACTGTCCGATGAATCAATGTGTTCTTTAGAGATTAAGTTCATTGGAATAGAATGTGTCAATTGAATATCTAGCTGCACAATTAGATCTGTGCACAATTGGATCCGTTGTATGCTGGTTTCTGGCCACGCAAACTAAATTTATTTGTTTTTGTTAGGTTTTTGGTTTTTAATTTTAATTTTTTTTGTTTGCTGAGACGTAGATTAATTGGTTTATTCTTTATTCCAAAAATAATAAGCAAGATGAGATTAAGTTAATTAGAGTGAAATGTGTAAATTGAATAGTTAGCTGCACAATTAGATCTGCGAACAATTAGATTTGTGTGTTTATTCCAGGTTTCTGGCCACTGATACAAAATAAAATTTATGTGTTTTTAGTTAAGTTTTTCGGTTTTAATCTTCATTTTTTTTGTTTTTAATCTTATTTTTTGTTTTTAGTGTTCATTTTTAATAGTGACAAAAATGTAACCTAGCTCACTAATAATCTCCTCATTCTCCCTGTGGGTAGAGAATTGTAATTCTTCCTCCACGCTATCTCCAACGCCTCCGGCAATGTTGACAACTGCAGAATCTAGTTTCAGTCACAAACCTGGGCGTCTAGAATAATGGCCTTGCTTACCTTGTATAAACGGCCTCCATGCAGTCAACCAGGGTGGAAATTCATGACTTTTATTATGATGTCATGCTTTATTCATTGCACTGGCCTCATCAAAGTGACAGCTCTGTCATGCTTTATTCATTGCACTGGCCTCATCAAAGTGACAGCTCCCAACTAGCGCCATTAAGGCTATGCTGCTGGAGCCTGCTCCCCTCACCTTGCCCATGGAGAAGTTATATTATACATCCCACTTGTATTCTCTAAATTTGACTCAAATCCACAAGCTGTCCCAAGCTTCAAGCACCAATATAAACCTCTGTCTACTGTAGCATGCATTGCATAAATGATGGCTCTCTTGCTCAGGAAAAACCCTAGAATCACAGCCTAAACCTAGGGACTACCTGAAATTAGACAAAAGTGGCTACTACAGCACCCTTGAACTTTGGTCACCATACACACTTGGATGGGGCTAGCAATATTGGAACAGTTGAGTGGCATGGCAACAAGTTGTGAAACGATAACTTACCAGCAAGAGTACTTTCTAGAATATTTGGCCACAATTTTTTGTGGGAAGAAGGCATCCACATTTTCTAAGCATTTCCATGAGAACAACGGTAAACAAATGTGTTTGCTTGGAGAAAGAGCTGGCTGACTATTCATGAGACTTGATGGATACAACACCAATTTGAAGGGTTGATCCACCTCAAGGTCCAACAACGCAAACACTTGAGAACGCCACGAACTCTATGTCCACTTTGCGGCATTTATATCTGATATGGAGGATGGTGTGGCCAACCTCGATGACCTAGGGCTTCTACAACCTACCCGAGCAACCACTTACAATTTCATATACAATTGATATGGAGGATGGTGTGGCCAACCTGGATGACCTAGGGCTTTTACGATCGACCCTAGCAACCACTTCCGATTACATATACAATTTACATGACTAGCTGCCTAAACCATTACTCACTCAAAATAACGTCTCCTTTTGAGTTGCAACATTGGGAATATGAACAACATGTGCATCAAACATGTGGTTCTTGAGAAACATGCATGGAAGTTGGGAGTTTACTTGGTCACCAAGAAGCGACATTTTGCATAGAGAACTTAGGGTTAGTTTACAAGGACTACCTCAACAATTTGCATAGAGAACTTAGGATTCCTTTACAAGGACTACCTCAACAATTATGGTCTGGGAATGTATTGAGGTGCATTGGGGAAGATATTGAGATATACCTAGACCATGATAGATCATACATTGAGTCTGACAACATTGCCATTGCTAGGATTTTGGTACATCTCAATATGAGAGAAGGGCTAGTAGAAAGTCTGCTCATCACATGGTAGATCCTAAATTAGGAGGGTGTACCATTCCTGTGCAGAAGTCTGTTACTTGTATAAATACTACCA
>APFE030089303.1:0-10055 GCA_000404065.3 Pinus taeda
TTCTCTACCTATCTAAGAATCTGCCAAGATTAAGCTGTTTGGACATATTTTCATCCTCTATATTCTAAAACAGGAAATTGAAACCTAGGGAGACCAAGTTTAAGCTGTTTGGACCTCCCTTTAGCCGAAAATTGTACAAAACTGGAATAACTTCTCAAAATTTGGAAAGGAGTTAGATGAACTCTGAGTAGCCTTCTTTGCTTGGTGACTGTTTAGAAAATATGGAACATTGCAGCATGCAAATTATGACATATTTGGTCTGTAAAAATGTCAATCATGAAATATGAGTAACCTGCTGCAGCAGGAGGCTAACATTCCGAACTGGAAATATATAGCACTCTCTTTCGCGATTTTAGAGATGTCTTTGCTTGGTCATATGATGAAATGCTAGGTATCGACTCGAGCACAGTTGAACACGAAATTAAGATGTATCCAGATGTCAAACCGATACGACAGCGGCTAAGGCAGGTGCACCCCAAGAAAGTCGTTGCCATCAAGGCGGAAATTGAGAAACTCCTTCTTACTGGTTTCATTTACCCTGTTCCCCTAACCGATTGGGTATCGAATATTGTTCCCGTGATGAAGAAACAAGGAACGATTAGAGTGTGCATCGATTACAGGGATGTAAATCAAGCTTGTCTGAAAGACAACTACCCTACACCCTTTATCGACCAGATAATTGATGAATGTGCTGGATGCGAAATCTTTTCATTTATGGATGGGTTTTTCGGGTATAATCAAATAAATATCCACCCACAGTACCAGTCAAAGACTGCATTCATATTTCCATGGGGCACATTCACTTATCGAGAGCTACCCTTTGGTTTGAAGAACGCAGGGACAACTGTTCAGAGAGCAATGAACTATGCTTTCCATTTCATCAAAAACATCGTTCAACCTTATCTCGACGATCTCCCAGCTCATTCGCAAAAGAGGACCAATCATTCACGCCATTTGAGAGCAATATTTCTATGTTGTCGATACTACAAGATAAGACTCAATCCGCACAAATGTGTTTTTTGTGTCAGTTTTGGTCGTTTACTTGGCTTCGTTGTCTCAAAGGATGGGATTCGTCTTGACCCTTGCAAGGTTCAGGCAATCATCGATCTGCCTCCACCTTCAAACCTGCTTCAGATTCAGAAACTCCAAGGGAAAGAAAACTTCCTCAGGAGGTTCATTCCAAATTACGGCAAACTAGCTAAAGGTTATACTCGTCTTTTGAAAAAGGATGTACCCTTCATTTGGGACTAGGTCGCGCGAGCCTCCTTTGATGCTTTAAAGAAATCTCTAATACAAGCGTAATTAATGTATGCTCCTCATTATCAAAAAGACTTTAACCTATATTTGGCTGCAGCAGATACAACCATAGCAATGGTTTTAGTTCAAGAAGACAATGGAATTGAACATCCTATATATTATTTAAGTCGAAACTTAAATGATATGGAAATGAAATACTCCTACATTGAAAAGCTCACCCTCGCATCTGTTCAAGTGATACAGAGATTTCGACACTACATCCTCTTCAGGAAAACTACCATTTTATCAGATTGAAACCCCATGACTTATATATTGTCACGACAGTTGCTGGGGGGAAAGTATTCAAAATGGATAGCAATTCTACAAGAGTTTGATTTGGAATTCAAAAATCCAAATCAAAGAAAGCCCTGGTATTCACGGAGTTACTATGCAACCTCCCATCGTCGTCCAGTGATGCCACATCCGAAGAATCAATCGTGGATGAAAATTTGTTTCTGATATCTTCAAGCGATTTGTGGTACGGAGATATAATCATTTATCTCCAGACACGAACATACAGGTCTAATACCTCATGCTCTGAACAACAATGTATTCGATATCAAGCAAAATACTACGTGATCGTCGGTGATACTCTTTACCGTCGTGGTATCCATACAATTCTGCGGAGGTGCCTCACCCTTGAGGAGGCCGAAAATGTCCTGAATGACTGCCATTCAGGTGCGTGTGGGGGGCATCAATCTGGTTATGCTACGACGCAAAACAATTTACGAGTAGGATACTTCTGGCCAACAATTTTCAAAGATTGCATAACCGCAGTTAGAAGTTGTCATGCTTGCCAAATTTTCGATAACAATACCAGAAGACCACCCGCACCGCTGCAACCATTAGTAGCTGTTGGGCCATTTTCCAAATGGGGCATAGATTTCATGACATGTAACCCTACCTCGACTGGGGGGCATGGGTACATAATAGTTCCGGTAGACTATTTTATGAAATGGGTCGAGGCGATGCCTACATTAAACAAAAGCGGCGAAACAACTTCCCATTTCTTTATCAATCACGTAGTCTCCAGATTCGGTATTCAACAAGCCATAGTCACAGATCAAGGATCGTATTTTCACAATCACATGATGGTTGAATTGGCTGTCAAATTAGGACTGTCCCACGACAGCTCTACTCCGTACTATCCGCAAGCTAACGGATAGGTTGAAGTAATCAACAAAGTCCTAAAGCGCATGCTGCAAAGGATGATCGGAGTCCACAAACGGGATTGGCACCTAATGCTGTACTCAGCCTTGGGGGCATACCGGACATCGGTAAGAAATGCAACCAAATTCACACCTTTTCAATTGGTGTATGGTCTAGAAGCAATCTTACCTATTCAATGTGAAATCTCGTCCCTCAAACTCGCAGTCGACCTTCTCCCTAGAACCTTAGAAGAAGAGGCTCATTTCTTGGAACTAATCCATTTGGATGAAACCCATCATGATGCAGCTTCAGCAAACGAGGCTCATAAGAAATGAGTCAAAGCACAATTCGACAAGAATGTCAAACCTCACGTCTTCTCAGAAGGTGACCTAGTTTTACTTTATGACTAGGAATCCGATAAATTGGGAGCAGGGAAATTCAAATCGTTATGGATGGGTCCCTATATTTTTAAATGAGTATTAGCAAAAGGAGCATATGAGTTGATGTACTATGATGGGATTCCACTGGCGCAACCTCGCAACGGGTTGTACCTCAAGCGTTACTATGCTTGATTTCGCATAGTAATCCTCGTGCTTTTGTTACATTTTTGCTTTTGCCAAGAGCATTTAATTTGGTTAAGTAATCCTCTTTTTGCATTCGTTGTAGATGTCGAACCTACTGGAATCATTCGTTGGATATGCCAACTGAGCAAGTCATAGTTCGCATAACCTATCTTCTGCGGCATGGGCCATTTTCAATCCCAACGACGAGTTAGTAAGTTTCAGAGGAGTGTGTATTGGTCGGTCTACGAACAATATCGCTGAGTACAACGCATTGATAGAACTCCTTTTTGATGCCATCACACATGGCATATGCCGACTTGTCGTCAGGCTAGACTCACAACTCGTCATTCTACAACTCACCGGCATCTATGTTGTACGAAATCCAGCTATCTATCGCATGTTCCTAAGGGTCAGAATTTTGGAAAGATAGTTCAATTTCATCCAATATCAACATATTTCTAGAAGTTTAGACACATTAACAGACTCATTGGCAAATTATGTGTTATATAGACATTTGCAACATTTATAAAATGAAGCATCACGTCAATATATGCAGTAGGATTATGTAACTGAACCAAAATAAAGCTTCGAAAATCAAAAATATATTCCATAATTGTTTATATTTTGTACATAATGTTCTGTAATCAAGACAAAATTGGTCAAATGACCCAAAACTCAAAAATGCTAGGGGGAACCCTAGCCTAATGGTGCTGGTGATAACAAGTCACCGCCTATGCAATCATGCGTAAGAGCCTAGTCCATCGACTCGGAACTCTAGCGGTATGTCGCTGCAACCACAAAGGTAGCTCATCGGTCCTCACGTCCGGGATACCAAGGGTAAGACCCTCAATCTGGTCCTGTAGTGCCGAAAGAGTCTCATCCACATCAAGGTTGTGAAGGATAGCACTCCCAACAGCTTCTCCTACTGGAGTGGCCGCTGGGTCTCTACGATGTATTGCTGGTCGAACTGGGCCAACATCTGCATGAGCACATGAGTTTTGATTAGTCATGATCATAAGAATATAAGAACATTATAAACAACAATGAACAGAGATATGGTCAAAAGAAAATTACCCATGGCACCCCACTGCTCACCAACCAGCAACACCAAATCCAGATCACCTCAGAAATCCATACCAGCATAGACCATCTCTTGATGGTCAAACCACTCGAAGAAGGTCTTAGAAAAATAAATCTGGGTTCGTCCAGCGTGCCGAGACACGAGATCAACCCATCTCTGCATCTGTGGCTCGGTCGGTGGAGGTAGGCCAAGTGAAATATACTGTGGCTGCATCAATGGGATTCTCTCCAAGGCGAAAGCAGTCAAAATAGAAACATAAACAAAGTTCTTGGATTTTCCGCTCTTCACCTTGGTCAATTGTTCCTTCATCACAAAAAGAAGTGCATCACACCAATTGAACACCTTCGGTTCAAGGCATTACAAAGCATATTGCATATAAGATCTGTTGGCTATATGAAGAGCATAACTACCAGCGAGTCTAGCAAAAGTAAACAGAATGGTCCACAAGGGCTGGTAAGTGACGTCTCGGATGTTGATCTTGTTGTCTGCACTCGTCTGAGATCCCTCTCTGCAATGCCAGCGAATGTACTCTCTCATAGACTCACCCCCATGGATGGAGCCTGATAATGAGAGAGGGGAACCATGCCTCGATAAACCGGTCAGAAAATAGATGTCCACCACTGTCAAGGGGATCGATTTGCCCCTAATCTGGAATACCTGGTTGATAGGATCCCAGGCATTGAGGAAATACTGCAACAAACTGATTTGTTGCCTCCTACTAGAGATACGAAAAAACTTCAGCAAGCCACAGTTCCGTAATGCAGCTACTGTGCCCGGATCATGTAAAGCAACAACGTCCACTTCTTCATGCTCATGTTCTCACCACGTGAAAGCCATTTTGCTCTGATGAATCTCTGAAAAACAAACAAGGGAAGAATCATGATCTTCATTTGGTGAAAATAGGCAAAAATTTCATGAGGAAACTATGAAAAATTTTTCTTCCCTGCGCCCATTGCACCCCAACAAGTGTACTAGGAGCGATGCATACTCACTAGTCAATGGAGATATTAGTATGCATCACACCTTTCGACTAAGGAAGGGTGCGATGATCTTAGGGCGAGTTCTTCAAACCCCAGGGGCTCAGCAGGACAAGGAAATAAGCTCAAAATCCAAAATGAAAGGCATGTAATGAAAGAACACAATTTTAGCTCTTACCTGGTCCGAACGGCATCGCGAATCGTCCAGAGAATCTCCCAGAATCTGCTGGTCAAAATCAGGGGGGAAAAGCACCTCCAGAGCTCCAACAAACCAAATTCAAATGAAATGGTGAAATGAGAGGTAAAAGTCACTTTTAATTTACTATGCATGTAATTCAAGTAAAATATTAGTGTTTTAACTCATTTATCATGCATATGTTTTCATTTCTAATCGGTATGGTGAAGCAAATGAACAGGTAGTACAATCTTTGAAAGAACAAAATGTTAAGGGTAAATCAAAAAATCAATGACCATCATGGCGAGCAATGTTGTCGCAGAGTTCAAGCTTGTTAAAAAATAAACTCTCCATGAGCAATTTTAGCACATAGTTCAAGCTCGTTAAAAAATAAACGTAAGTCATGAGCAAGTGTTTCTCCCAGTGTTTAAGCTCATTAAAAAATGAACCGGTAAATAACCATTGTGAATGCCTTATCGCCAGCTTTTGAGCCTTGGTCGTGTTCTCGCCATCACCTCCACTCTGTTTTTAGCTGATCATTCACCCCCATATGATTGTTTACCCCTTCGAGGAACATCTGCGAAGAGTGATTTTGATAGCCATCCTTGTGACACTACCATGATTGGAAAATTCCAAATCTTACCTGGAATCAGCTGCTACTTGAAAGCATCACTCGTTCCTCAAAAATGAGTCTTCTTTAAGCTCTTTTCACCTGACTCATAAAATATGAAAAGATTGTCGAGTGATTGGCCTCTCCAGCTTGTTAAAGGCATCGGAAGTGCTATCTCTCCTCTAGATTTTAATCTTTTTGTACTTGAGGGATTATTACACAAAAAGATCGAGCGCTTGTCTTGTTCGGCTCGTTAAAACTATCGAAAATTCATCCCTTTTGTATTATTTTATGCTTTTTCGAACTTAAGGGATTATACAATGAAAAAGAATCTTTGGAGTCTTTTAGTTTCTTTCAGACTCTCTAAAATTGAAAGAGACCGAGTTATCTTTGTCGTTAAACTCATTAAAACCGAATAGCGACAAACTCATCCAAATGGACGAGAACGAGTTTCACTGTCGCTAGACTCGCTAAAATATAGCGACAGGTTCACCCAAAGGGCAGATTATAGAAAATGATATGTTATCCTCCTCAAGCTTGACAAAAATAAAGAGGTATTGGTCAGCAATGACTAGGGAAAATTGGGAAGAAAACAAGAAGAAACTTTATTGGTAGCAAGTCACTCTTGAACATGACACTTTCCTTTCGCATCCATGCCGGGTTGGGTTGTTCCATTCACTGGTCATCGCCATTGTTCTGTCACACCATCCATCTTTGGGGTTAACGCTACCAATCCATCGTCAGTGTCGCCGATATGTTCAAGAGAAGTCATGTAGACAATTCACCTGTGTCTCACCCACTGCAATACATTCATGCTTCATTCCTTCATGACCACCACCCTGAACCCTGTATCGTCAGTTTGGTTTCACCTCCAAAATCATTTTCTTCGTTCCGTGTCGTTGATGTGGGATTCATTAAGGCCCTCCTGCAACAGGTCGCTTCTTGTCGAAAATTAGCTCATTATCTAAGAAGTTGACTTAGGAACAACCCTTTCAGTAGTTTGAAGCTTGCATGCCTCAATGGCAAGTTTCTCACTGTTGGTTACAGGTTTACATCAATGGCCTTTGACCGAGAGATTTTACGTGGTCTTCGACACCAAGTCCTTTTTCACACCATGTAAATTGTATTGTAGTACCTTAAGGGTCATTGTCATTATTGGTGATTCCTCTCGCTCCTGTTAACAGCTTACATCATTGGCTGGTAATCAGGGGATGTCTTTCCATGTTCGACTCCAGAACATTTTTCACATGGATCGACTTGTACTCCGAGTGAAGATTGAACGAGTTTTGAAGACCCCAGATCTATTTCATCATCCATACTGGGCTGTGATATATTCAGGAAATATAAAAAACAGCCAGTGTACAATCATTACTGAATAATGATCAATCCAAAATCAAAAAAGATGATGTTTCCAATCATCAGTCTATCACACAGACGATTGTCTGTCCTATGTACATGAAAATGAATTTATAAAGCTGAGCATGGGAATGCCTGCCTCAGCTAGATCATGAAAAAATGTTGTCAAAATAACGTATTGTATTGTATTTTATTGCAGGTCGCCTCCCAGCTCGGAAAAACTTCAGATCCTCATAGTAAAGCATTTCACCCGACATAAAAAAGATTAACAACCTCATGCTTTAGGGGGAAACTGTTATAGACATTTTTGGGAACTTCAAGCCCAATCACAAATGTCCATAAACTGAGGACTCTTAAGTCCCTAAAAGTGTTGCTTCACTGCCTAAAGGAACAAGGTCAACTGATTACATCATCTCCCAGAAGTTCTCCACTGAAAACTGCTCATAAATGGTCAAAACTGGACCATACTGAAAGCTCAATGCAGAGGGTGCGATGCATATCACCTTCCCAATGTAAAGGGTGTGATGCATACTAATTTTCTCCTCTGTAGGGTGCGATGGTCGGGAATGGGCAAATGGCAAGGACAAAATGCGAGGTGGAAGATCATGGAATCTTCTAGAAGCTTCCCCTCTGACACTTGCCTTTCCATTTTCGACCAGGGATGAGTAAGAGATCATCATTCTCCAAGTGGAAGTAGGAACTATAAGAGAGAAGACACTAGTCAAGATCCCAAAAGATGACTCACCTCTCTGTAATCATCTATATATGGATCCCTCATCACAGAGATTCAGAGGCTAGAATTTTGTATCTTATAGAGAAGTGTTGTTGGTATTCTAGTGTACATTCACAGTGTTGGGTGATCTAGCTTTTCCTGAGGTGAAGAAAGGCTTCTTAGCTAAAGGATGATGCTGGGTCAAAGAAGATGGTTGTAATCTTCTTGCTACTTTTTATCTGAATAAAGCTATTCTTGTTTCCTTCCATATTCTTATGTACTTGTTTATATACGCATGTATATGGTTAATGCACATCTAATCCCACATTATTTATGAATTTAGATCCTTGTTTCTTGCATAGTAGTTTCTTGCTATGATTCCACAAGTCCTTTTGAATCTCGGCAGACAAAAAAGAAGCAGAAAAACTCTATCAAGGAGAGGAAATCGAGCGCAAGACTCAGGTTAGCCCTCTTGGTTCTCCTCTCATCTATTTTCATAAAAGGAACCAATAGTAGACTTTGATTGTTTGTTTCTAAGATAGCCACCCATCTTAGTGGGAATAGTAGCATCCGAGTGGACACTATTCCCGTGTAACACCAGCTAATGAGGAGCAGGAGGTTCCAGAGCTTTGTTGGGACAACGCTTGACCACCAGATGACCAGGCCTCCTTTACAGTAATACCTTTACACTTGGTCGAAGATGGAGCCACAATTAATATCGATTGCGAGAGGTCTTGTGTGGTCTGGCACTTAATAAATAAATGTGTGACAGATTCGTTGTTTCATTTGCAAAGGCAACACCAAAAAGGGTCGTGTTGTGCTCGTTTGAGAAGATTATCTCCCGTGGGAATTTTGTTTTTCAATATGGTCCACATGAGAATTCTGTTCTTGGGGGGGCCTTGAGCTTCCACAAGTGCTTCCACCATGACTCAATGGATTATGGACATCGAGCTTTGATTCTCACAAGGTATCCTTCCTTTGGGGTATATTTTCCAGCTTTCGATAGCGCCCATATTACCTCATATTCCCCTTCGCCAATCCGGATGTGACCTTTAGTAAGAGCCCCAATATATGCATTCCATTGCCATGTCCATTGTTGTGGAATGTTTATTCTCTGGGCCAATTTCCAAGATTGTTGAAATAAAGTGGTGTGCTCTGGGTCTGCTATGTGGCTGATATGGGTAATGTTGATATCTGTGAGAAAATTATTGAGCTCATCTGGCAACTTGTGGGCATTCCCGTAGCCAATCCATGGGTCCAGTCCAATCCTCATAGCCATTCCAGACTGTATTTTCCAAGTGATGCCAGCTCTGATGATGTCGAGAGATTTAATTATAGCCTTCCATATGATTGATACCCATGCGTGGTATCTTTGAGGTTGTCTCATCTAGTCCATCAAGTTAAGAGGGGCGATGTATTTTGATACAATCACCCTTGTCCATAGTTTGTTTGATGTAACAAGCTGCCATCCAGGTTTGGCTACCAGAATAGAGGAGAAATCCTCTAATTTCTTGATGCCCCATCCTCCCCATTTCTTGGGTAAATTGAGTGCCTCCCACTTTACCCATGCAAAAATTATGCCTGTCTGTTTTCCCTTCCAAAGGAATCTACAACATAAGCCCTGGATCCTAGACAGTATACCACGAGGAATCCATGCCAATGACATCCAATAAATCGGAGTGGCCTCGAGAATAACTTTAATGAGGATGAGTCTGCCTGCCCTCGATAGGTATTTGTAGTACCAAATATTGAGTCTTTTCTCCATCTTGGAAATAAGCCATGTCCAATTTGCTATTTTATACCCCAGAGGCTTCAACTTGTAACCCAAGTATCTAAGGCCTTCCTCCAATCTTAGTAAGGTGAACTGGAATCTTTGCAGTGCAAAATGTATTTCATATTGGGACCATCCGACCTCTGTTAGAGTGGACTTGTTGCAATTTACAGTCATACCGGTGGCCAATTGGAACAATGCAAATGTGTTCTTCATATTTGTCAAATCCCCTATGCTTTCATTGAGAAATATCAAAACATCATCCAAAAATAGTAGATGAGTCAATATGCATCCTTATGTGATTTTCTTACCTCGTAATCTTCCCCTTCATCTTTCTATATTTTTATAATTATAATTAATTATAA
>APFE030089304.1:0-10939 GCA_000404065.3 Pinus taeda
GTATGTCTGCTTCCATGACCATTATTGTCAACATGGTATAGACCTGGCTTTTTTAGCAATGAAAAACATTTTAATATTTCTTGAATTTTAATTTAATTATGAACAACGAAGGTAGTATTTGCAACTTAACTTAATTGTAGCTTAATTAAACTAAAAAAAAAGTCTGCAAGGTTTGGGAACTAGCATAAATGTTGATTCAATGCTTATGACATCCCTAAAAGGTTTGTTGCCAAGAAAAGTCCCAAAAGAAATTCAATTTGGAACTCCAACAAATCCATAGCATTGTTGTCATATACATACTTAGTTTCTACAGATTTAAAATGGTACCTTAGCTCCTACCCAGCCATTACAAATGCTACTACAAGGTCACATAAAATTGTTGATTGAGAGGGCTCCAATTCAAATTGTATTATAGCTTGTATGGGCCTAACTCCCTTAAGGGAGGGCCCAATGAGATGAAAGAAACGTGAAGACCGATCTTTTGTACATATTAGTTCTATGTTGAGTTTTATCTACACACTCTGCCCATTGCGTTGCTATAAGCTTGAGCATAAATGGTGTCAATTACTATTATCTTGAGTTTCGACACAGGGAATAACAAGATCTCATCGTTGGTAAATGTTGATTGTTCTATGGCCATATCCAAGCATCTACGACCAATTGTATAATATCGGTGTCGAGGTTCTTTGTTGGAGATATTATATCAACGATGTGAATAGTCTTGCATGTCGCATCTTTATTTAAGCCAGAATATTGCCTTGACTTGTTGGCTTTGCACAATTATACAGTCAGGTGCAGATGACCTAAGAGTTGTGAATGCGGAGGAGGAGATTTGTTGCATTGAGATCAGTCAATGGATTGATTGAAAAGCTCATGGGGTGAGTTTGATGCATTCAGAGTGGACTTGTGTCAACATTGGGGTTTCTGTATCCGAAATATTTTGAAATTCAATTTCTCATTGCTTTAAAAAACAATTACCGATTTTTTGTTGTGTCTGATGTCTCTCTAGGCTGACCCAACTTCGAGCAGGTCATATTAACCTTGTGAATACCTGTCTCAATAACTTTTTGCAATATTTGCATTAGAAACCCATATTTTGAACATAATTCAGACACCAACGGTGTCACTGCTCATGCCATCTTGGTGCCTTCTCTTTCAATACACGCGTGGCTACTTCATTTGCTTAGGCCCACTTCATTGGCTTAGGCCCGTTGGAAAAGGTTTTGTAAGAAAAAACTCAATTATCATTTGGAAATTATAATTACCTTAAATAACCTACGATTTCAAAGAAGTGAGAATAATAACATGAATGGAGTAGAGAATCCAATAAAAATTAGAACTGGGGATAACAATTTAAACAAAACAATTATAATATAGTCTATGTATCTGGAAATTTTCAAATTTTGTAGAAGACAACCTTTATGCTTTCAAAGGATAAGTAAGAACTTTTCTTGTGGTATTAACACAAGATAGTTTTCAACCAACAATGACAAAAAAAAATAAAAATATTAAATTTTAAGGTAGAATGGTATTCCTTTACTTGAAAATCTTATATTGTACCCCATACAAGGCAAGCCTTGAATAGTTTTATGTTATTTAAGCTATTTAACAATAGTGTATCGTATAAGATTTATTTACAATGACGTACATAATGAATGAGTATTTTTTTTTATTTTTTAATTCATGTGCAACAAGCTTGTTTAATATTTGTTATATATTGCTATATAGTAAAATGTCATGTCTGTTTAATAGTATATTTACAATATAATATTATAAATGTGATTCAGTGGTGAAATTTATTTATATATATAGATAGTGACACAATGTAGTTTGGTTTTTCACATTGAGTTTAAAGTTAATAATACAATTCAAATATTAACATATATGTATTTCAAAATGTTAATTAAAACAATAATATTCTATTAATATTTATTGAGATTAAATTTACATATGATTGAGTGTTAGTTTAAATCTCATTTTCACATGTGTACATTATAAAAAAACGGGTAAAAGATAAGGTGGAATTAACTAAATTCTATACAAATAGCATTCATGCACATGGATAGCACTAAAATGTAATATTTGTTGCATTTCATGTTGTTTTACCTTGTTACATTATATTTTGTTTATATTTTATTACATAATATTTTTTTAACCGTGAATATATGAAGATTGTATGTGAATATTTTTTTTAATTTTAAATTCAGTAATAAAATATTAAAATAAATTTTAATTATTAAAATTGTATAAGTGTTTTGAGATTTATAAATATATTAAATAGATTTATTTATATAGAATGATTTTAATTCAAAATTAAAAATCACATCAACATTAATTACAGTAAGCTCCTAGTTAATTACATTAACTCACCAAATACAATCATAATCAGGAGGGTGTATCTCTACCTATAGACATATTAATTACGTTAAATTACTAGTTAACTCACCAAATATGAGTAGTCTACCTAGGCGGAGGAATAGCCCGGTTTCCGTTGCCGCCCAGAAAAATCTCCGGCTCCGGCTCCGGTTTTCCTCTCATCTCTGTTATGTAATTTTATTGGGCTTGCTGGGATTTTATGTTCTTTTACAGCCTTGCAATTTTCAGAATAATGGGTGTTTCATTTCGTTTGCCCTTCTTGGTTGCAGGTGAAGTATGAGGGTACGTTGCGGCGTTTCAATATCTACATTTTGGAAGGCAGACCAGATATCTCTTTGAATGCCTTGAGATATAAAATCTGTGATCTTTTTAAGTTAGACATTAATTCCGGTTTTATTATCACTTACATAGACGAAGATAATGATATTATTGATATGGTGGATGAGGATGAATTACTTGATGCTGTGAAACAGAGACTAAATCCTCTTCGTTTAGAGGTATCGTTTACTGGCCAGAAAGATGTGGAAGCTACCAAGAGATCTTCCAATGAAACATTCCTAAGGGGAACAATCAAACTTTGAATTCAATAAGCACATGTTTGGATGAAATATTAAAAATTTTATCTGAGCTTCTACAAAATACACAGATAAAATGTGTTGAGGATCCATTTCTTAAATGTGTTGAGGATCCATTTCTTAAGCATGTGGCTACTGCTAGCTCCATCACAGAAGGGTGCCAGGATTTGAAGCCATGCAGTGACACCCAGGCTAATAATGGCACAACTCATACACTGAATGGACAAGAAGATGGAAATGATTGCAAGTTTCATGCTGGTTGTCATATTCTTCCTGGTCCTTCAGCACGCAATGACTGCAAGTTTCATGCTGGTCGTCATATTCTCCCTGGTCCTTCAGCAGGCAACGATTGCAAGTTTCACACTGGTAAGCATATTCTTCCTGATCCTTCAGCACCTCCCCTTTCTCTAGAGACTCACTATAATCACAATTGTCATCATGGACTTGCGAATCTTTCAGATCCTACAGCATCCCCTGTCCCTTTAGACGTTTCTGGTAATCGATTGAGGATACCCACAAGGCCTTCCAAGATGACATTTCAAATCTTCCACAATGGAGTGCAATGTGATGGTTGTGGAATGACTCCCATTGTTGGTCCCCGTCATGCCTCCAAAATGTAAGTGATGTTAATACATTACTGTTTATGTGCTATGGATTTAATGTCATTTATAAAAGAACTAATATATAAATATGCATCTGCAGTAAGGATAACTACTCTCTCTGCCTTGATTGCTTCGTTGAAATGGGCAAGGATGACAAATACATAAAAATTGTTCATCCTTTGGAGAACACCCCTCCAAAATTTCCCAAAGAAGTGCAGTGCCATGGTTCTGGAATGAGTCCAAATGCTTGTTCGAGCTTTTCTTCTAAAATGTAAGTAAAGTTGATAGATTAAATTGTGTTTGCTTATTTATATGATTTCCTATTTAGATGAATGCCATTAATAGAACTATTGTCTTGACTCTGGGCATGCACCTGTAGGAAGGATGACTATGATCATTGCTATGATTCCTTCTATAAAATGGGCAATGAGGATCAATACAGAGGAGTTGTTTATGCAGAAGTTGCAAATTGCTTAAGAATAGCCCATCATTATGATTCATGCAAGCTACAAAACATTTACAGGGAAGGGTTAGCACACCAGGGAAAGCTGTTTGATACATGGGTAATGTCTCTATCAGAAGCATTTATATTATATCTTGTCTGCTACAATTTCAATGTACAATGCAATTTTGCTGATGCAAAATAGCCTTGTGCTTGTGGAAGTCCCCTTACTGTTCATGTAGCTAAAAAAGGTTTTCTTCTTCTTTGCAGTCCCCAGTAGGAAAAGTGTACAATCAATCTATGTTACCAGAAACGGGACGGTAGCAAGGGTTTCTGGAAAAAAACGCACAAGAAACGGAACGGGACGGAAAACGCCGTTTTCTACGTCCGTTCTGGTCTTCATGGTCAGCACCTAAAAATGTCGTGGAAGAGACGGCCATACAAAGGATTATAATAAACCCATTGAAGAATTGGGTTCAACGTGTTGTACTTGTATTTGCATTTTGGCAAGCAAAACAGCCATCCCGTGTTCAGTCTGTGCTAAGAAATGTACACTATGATCCGGATTCCATAACCTTCTTCTAAGTTTGATTACCAGTTCATTTTGAAATAACGGTACATTGATTGTCTTTTGAGTGAATTTGGTTTTGAAACGATCTAGATGAGAAGCAAAAAGAGTTACCCTTGTTGTGCAGGTATATCCAGAGTCTATTCCCCTGCACTCTGGTCTTCATGGTCAGTACTCAATTTTAACTTTCATTACCTGTTTGGGAGGTGGTTTGGGGTGTGTATTTTTAACAATGCACATTGAAGAATGTATAAGGATGATTTGAGCGATTACACTAATATTCCCAGACAGGGAATCTATAGTTATAGTTTGATTGAAAGCACATAGTTTTATTGCACACGTCGCTTCAATTGTCAATTTGGACCCAAGCTTATTTACAATCGGGATTTGTGGCATTTCTCATGTATTTTCCATTATCTCCCATTTTTCCGATAAAGCTATAGTTTTTATAACTCAAATAGCATAAATCAAGCCAAACTCTACACCCAACATCAATCCCACAAAGATTTTTAATGTTAGAAGTTACTAATTTGGAGCAGGCTATAATCCACTGTTATATCTCCCTGCGTTGTAGGAGGTCATAAGAGTCCACTGTTATATCTCCCTAGCATTAGAGCAGGGTCATATATTCGGCCGGGCGTCTGGCCATACAGACTAATCCATTATGGGTAAATCATAAATGGGATGATTACATTTTTTAGCTATGTAAATGAATGTTTTGTTTTATGTTTTCTTTATATTTTCTTATTTTTCTCTCTCCTCGTTTCTTGAATGCGAAACTTCTGAATTCCGTTTCTCCTCTCGTTTTCGTTTCTCGTTTCGTTTCCCGTTTCCCGTTTCTGGTAACATAGCAATCAATTACCAGGAAATCTTAATTGTTGTTTTGGTAAAGATGTTACTGTCTGTGATGGAGCTCAATTAGCTCCAGGGGCCCATTTTACTAAGATTTGGCGATTACGCAATTCTGGTAAATTGCCATGGCCCCAACATACCCAACTAGTGAGAATTGGGGGCGCTGATTTAGGAGCTGGAAATGAAGTCAACCTGGAGGTTAGTGGGATATATGTCTTTTAGTTTTCCTTGTATATGCATTTACCTTGGGATGACAATGTAGTGCTAGAGTAGATATGAACTTTTGGCTGTTACAGGCCATTAAAGTACACATTGGATATTTATTCTTGGGTGTAATATATTTAAGAACTGTGCAATACAGATTCAGGAGAAGGGTTGTCCGGTGGACGAGGATATTGATGTTGTCGTCCATTTTATTGCCCCTGTGGAACCTGGACCATATGTCTCACACTGGCGTTTGATGTTACCTTCCGGTCAAATGTTTGGAGAACCAATGTGGGTCTTTATTCAGGTGCGATGTTCTGTTAAGTGCTCTCATGTAATAGTATTGTTTGCATGGTATAGATATTCGCCCTTTTGTTTTATTCTTTGCATTGTATAGATATTCGCCCTTTTGTTTTATAACTAAATGAAATGCAAGTTTGCCCTTTTTTGACAATCTTTATGAATGCTACTTTTTATTTCAGGTAGTAGAATCCTCAAAAGAGGGCTTCTTACCTCTTCCTACGAAGTCTGCCCAAACTATAAAGTATCCTGATGGAAATGCTGGATCATTTCAAGAGAAAAGCAAACAAAGAGTGGATATTTCATGCCAGGACTGTGTCTCACCTCATTCTATGAAGTCCATCAAGATTACAAAGGATACCGATGCGAGAGCTGCATCAATTAGAGGGCAAAGCAAACAAAAATTATTTGGTATAGATATTTCTTTGAAGGATTCTGATGAAAACGCCATCTTGTTTGACGATAATATGAATCTCAAGCATCCAGATGTGGTCACGATACCTGATGGTACTTCCGTGATTGAACAATCTAGAGAAAAAGTATCTGATGTAACCATACCTAATGGTTCTTCCGTGATTGAGCAACATAGAGAAAATGCATCCGGTTTAACTGTGCAGGATTCTGATGTTCCTAACCAGCTGCAGGGAGTAAGCACAGATACTAGTTTTATGACCTCCACTTTAAGAAGAAATTCATCGCTTTATTTTCCTGTCCACAATGCTCCTAAACGGAACTTTAATGTGTGTGTCGGGGCTCCGTGTTTGCCGATGTCTGACACAAATTCATATTAGACATTAGCGTAATGGGGCAGTTCCATCGTGACGAACTTGAAACCATGGGTTCTAATCAAAGGACACTGAATGCTGATATACCGAGAAGACATAACCATGATTTACAGAGCACATCGGATGTTCAATGGAATGCACTGTATGACGAACTATGTAAATCGGTGCTATTATTTAAAGAGCAGATCGGATGTTCAATGGATGCAGCTAAGCGGAATCCAATGTTTTGACGAACTACAAGAAATGGTAACTCGGAACTGGTTATGATTAATATTTTTAACTCAATTCAGCATTGGAACTGAGCTGGTTTTTTGAGTTTTTTCTATTCTATATCATTTTTCAACGAGAAAATGAAGAATGAATAGATGAAAAATTGTTTGGTTATTTATTTCGACTCTGAATCTGAATGTGGGCTTGCGTGATTTGATATTTCAGGGCTTTTATGGCTTGGAGATAATGCTCGATAATGATGTACTGTGAAGGGAGTTGATTTGGATCTCTTAACAGCCAAAAGGATTGCTTCTTTGAAAGCGGTTGATCAATGGCTCGCCTTTTAGGTGTCCAGATTTAGGATGTGGTTCTCACAAGACTTATAGGCTCTCTAAACCTGGATCAAGTTTTAGTATTTTAGTGATTGAACTCTTGCGGATAGAGTTTTTCTTTGGGATTTCTTTAGTCATACTTTCATCTTAGATACCAATGTTGTTAATGCTTCATGAATGAATATAAAAATATGAATGGTTTTTTTTCAGGATGTTATCTAATCAATTTTGAATTTGAACTCCACCCATCACATTATATGCATATTATATCTAAGGTGTTTAATTTTATTTTGTTAATATTATATGTGCACATGCACATACATAACAACTGTAAATCTTTGTTCTCTGGGTGAAATTAATTGAAATGGTTATGGTTATGTTGGAAAGTTCTCGCAAAAATAGTCACCAAGCAATTGTGGAAAGATCGGTTTGACCGGCTTCTTATGTTACAATTCTAGCCCTACTCATTTTTACTTTAATTTCTTGTGCCACCATATGATTTTATTGCTTTAATGTTTTGTGCCACCCTATGATCTTTTTAGGAAATTATCCCTAGCCTTCCACTATGGTTATTCTACAAAAGTACTATTCTATATCCATTGAATTAAGAAATTTAACTTTGATGATGTGCCATTAATTACTTTAATGTCTTGTGCCACCCTATGATCTCTTTAGGAAATTATCCATAGCCTTCCACGATGGTTTTTCTACAAAAGTACACTATTCTATATCCATTGAATTAAGAAATTTAACTTTGAGGATGTGCCATTAATGTCTTGTGCCATCCTTGACCTTTTAAAGAAACACTCCCCAACCAACCACGATAGCTTTTACTAAGAACTATTCTATATCCATTGAATTAAGAAATTTAACTCTCTTAGGATGGGATAATCTATATATTACATTAAAAATCAAATTTTCTATTTTTTTTCAAAACAAAACCGAGGAACATTTATATTAATAGAAAAAAAATAGCTCGGAGTTCTAGATAAGTCTAGGAATGGACAAACATATCCAAGTGAAATTTCCCCCACCTTGATGACAATATCGATGAGTAAAGCAAAACATTTATCACTATGGAGTGGATGAAAAGATAGATTCATGTAAACAATTTGAATCAAGGTATAGTGACAATTCTTTGAAGAGAGACCAATCCATATTGAAAAAGGTTAGTTGGGATTTGTACCAAGGTGGGTGCCATTATCACCATGAGCCTCAACCACTTAGGCTACGCCTAACAAGCATAAAGTATTTATGTTGTACTTAAATAAGTTTTGTATAAATTTACTATGCAAAGTAAATCTAACAAATTTTAGTCTCTCCCTAGTAATGGCTTAATGGATCTATAAGAAAAATGAGAAGATATATTTTATACTTTGTAATAGTTTTAACAATTGTGGAACCACTGACCAGATCCATTTCATTTCTGTAAATCAACTATGTATCCCTGGTGTCTTCTATAACTCGATCTTTGAAGGGGATAAAATAATTCAAATAGAGGTCAATTTGTAGAAATATCATGACAAAGACAAAAGAAACCAGAAGTGGAGGAAAAGGCCTCAAGCTATATTCTCAACATTGTATGCATTTCAATAATGCAAATATATAATATATTATTGGAACTACTTTTTTGTTTTCACTTCAACACTTCATCTAGAGATAAAGTAGGAGAAGGGAAAATAGAAATTCTGAAACACACTTGGGATAACAACCATATCCTAGAATGTGAAATACAAAGGTGGTATACTAAGACTTTATGATTGTATAAGAGTAAGAAGCTAGCATAAGGCCAGACATGTTAGAAAAGTTCTAAGGAAATTGAATTGGTGCAATAGAGTTGTGAGGTCTCACCACTTGATAAGTAAGGATCTCACTATGGATTGAGGCAACCACAATGCACCTTATGAATAGAGGTCTCCATCTTCATGAGGGGATTCCTACCAAGCTAGAAGGTAAGTAGCTCTCCCTTACCTACTACTTTACTAGCCAAACCTACACTAATCATTCCTTAGACCAAGATGTAATTAGGTTGATTGATAGAAGAAATAAAAACTACCCTAGAGATTATATGGACCCCTAGCAACCTCCCCATTCAAAGGAGAAGAGTAAATAAATTGCATGGGAAGAAAATGATCAATCAAAACTCATTACTTGCTCTAATCTTAGCAAGATGAGTGGACAAAAGTAGTTAAGAAGAAAAAATGTATTCTACCTCCATCAATGACATTAGACTCAAAATCACCATCATTATCTCTTTTAGATGCATATTGCTTCAGCATTCAACTTTGTTCTCAACTTCTTTGTCTTTCCTCACGTAAATTAAGAACTGAAAGGAAGTCTAGAGTCAAAAGGAAGCGCAATGCATGGGAATGCCCTAGCTCATGAGTTGAGTGGTTCATCCCCACCAAAGATTATCCTCTCTCAGATCTATATCTTCCTTGAACAATTTGGTTGCAATATTTAGTAACAATAAAACCATATCTTATGTTGTATCCTTAAGATAGTTTTTGGCTAGAAAATTATGCCAAGGCACTAGTAAAAAAAATTAAGAAAGGTTTTGATTCAATTTAGCTCTCATCTAATGCATTATAAGAAAATACCTTTATGATGTCTAATCGACAAGCTAGCTTCTAACTAAGCCAAATGACTAATTTGGTTGTTTATGGTTATAGAAGAACTGAGAGAAGATCGTAACATATTTTATAGAATTCAATGAATACTTCAATGTTTGTCACCAAAGAAAACACACATAAATTATTTTCCAGTGGTTCTATAACACAAATAAAATTGATTATATGAAATATTGGACAATAATCTAACAATTCAATCAAAGGTATTATAAAAGCAAATGTTTTCTATCATAAATATTTGTGTATAATATAACATTGTCAGATGATAGGGAAATTTAATGTTCATTTAGTCTCTTAAGATATCCATATAACTTCAAATAGTTGCACAGATGAAACCAGGATGCATAACTTACAAGAGAAAAACTATAATAGAGGAGTACAAATTGCTAATAGTTGAAAGAAGAATATTTTGATTAAAAATTGTAATAATATTGTCCTCAGATACAACAATACAATTTCACTCTCAAAATTTGAACCCTTCTCTTAAGTTCTTCTTAAGATTTTATATAAAATAATTACAACTTATTTTTGTTGCAAATGCAATTTTTTAGGAACTAACTAATAAGAATAGAAAGAGTTTACAGATATTAAATAGTCGGTGTCCACACATCCACTTCTCTATCTGAACTATGTTGTTGGAATCAAAAACATTTATGGGGCAAATTTAGCCAACTACTCCAAATTTGACCCAAGTGGATAGTTGTTACACAGTAATTTGTCACCGTTGGTCACCGTCCCTGTTACCCTTGTTTTCGTACATTGGAGGACACATTTATGGACGTGTGACCAGTGACACAACTTAAAAACACTTTCATTGTATTCCCCTGAGTATGAACTTCAAATTCCCTGAAGACACCTTTTGCATATTATCTCTAAAAAGTGTATTTTTTCCATTAACGCGAGTTCACAGTGTCTTACCCGCGCCAATGACTCAGTTCCTCACAAGAGGGCGCGTCCATGGACGCTCTGTCATAGAGCAAAGCCCACGCCACCTAAATTTGGTTATGATTTTTAGCCAGCGCGCACTCATGTGTTTTTTCCTCTTTGTTCATGGAGTTCTCTA
>APFE030089309.1:0-20725 GCA_000404065.3 Pinus taeda
AGAATTGTTCATTTATGTAATGTAAAGGAGGTTGCCCCCTTGAAGAGGCTGAATTCTAAGTCGTTGATCTATCTTTTATATCTTTTCTTGAGCTGGTTTCATAACAAAAAAAGAGTTAGATTTGTTGCAACCAAGTTAAAAGGACACGCTGCTTTATGGTGGGATAGTGTCCAAGCGGACAGGAAGAGGATGAACAAGCTACCGATAAGGAAGTGGCCAAGGATGGTGGCAAAAATGAAGGGCAGATTTTTGCCTAAAGACTATCAGGTCGAACTTTATCGACGAGTGCAGAATTTAAGGAAAAAAGGTATGACCATAAAGGAATACAAAGAGGAGTTTTATTGTGTAAACTTGTGGGCTGGTTATACTGATGATACTCCAGAGAAGATAGCGAGATACATGAATGGCTTGAGGCTAGAAATACTAGATGAGATCAGTATTCTCTCTCCACGAAATATCGAAGAAGCCTTTGAGAGTGCTATAAAGGCTTAAGAAAAACTAATAGGAAACAGAATAATAGGAGCAGACGAGGAAATGGCAGAGGATGAGGAGAGTCCTACGGCAGAGGGAGAAATGCCACTAACAGCGAAGAAGGCAGTAGCTCCAGAACTTCAAGGACAACAGAAAAGGGAGATAGCACAAGAGGAGGTCGGCCATATTAGTAGGGAAGAGGAAATGGTTGCAGAAGAGGGATTAATGTCCAGTGCTAAAGGTGCCATAAGTGGGGGCACAGATCCTTCGAATGCCTGGAAGCCGAGCACACTGTCCAAAGGGGAGCATTTGTTGCGCAGCCTGAGGAAGCTGAAGCACAACCTCAGGAGGTAGAAAATGTGGCCGAAACAGGAGAGGCTTTAGTCTGAACAGACCCAACGAAAGGCACTGTTTCGAACAGTTTGCAAATCACATGGGAAGTGTTGTAAATTGATCATAGACAGCAGAAGCACAGATAACTTAGTTGCTACCGAGATGGTGGAAAATTTGGGATTGAAGCGACTTAAGAATCCCACAACTTAAAAGGTGTTGTGGCTACAGAAAAGCCACCAACTATTAGTCGATGAACAATGCGAGGTTGAATTTCACATTGGCAAATACCAGGACAAGGTTGTCTGTGATATTATGCCAATGGACGTATGCCATATACTACTAGGGAGACTGTGGTAGTATGATTGGAAGGTGACGCACGATGGGAAGACAAATTGTTACAAATTTGTGAAAGATGGAGTCAAACATACTCTCGTACCCATCAAAGAGGAGGATGCAACAGAATCAAGTGGAACAAAAGCATTGTTAATAGGAGGAAATTTTTTTTTTAAGTAGATTGAGGAAAACGAGGTGAATTATGCAATTGTAAGGAGGACAAAAATAGTGTTGCTGAACACAGAAAAGTCAGAATTGCCTACACAGATTCAGGAGTTGTTAGAAGAATTTAAGGACATTGTAGTCGATGATTTACCAGATAAGTTGCCTCCAAAGAGAAGCATTAGCCATCATATCGATTTCATACCTGGAGCAAGCCTACTGAACAAAGCATCATATAGAATGAGCCCGAAAGATAATGAAGATATTCGTAAACGAGTGCAAGAGTTGCTAGATAAGGGACTGGTCAGAGAAAGTTTGAGCCCTTGTACGGTACCAACAGTACTCGCACCCAAGAACGGTGGAGAATGGCAGATGTGTACGGATTCACGAGCTATCAATAAAATCACTATTCGGTACAAATTTCCCCTACCCAGAATGGATGACATGATGGATTGTCTTAGTGGGGCAGCTTACTTCATGAAGATTGATCTGAAGAGTGGATATCATCATATCAGGATTAGAGAAGGAGATGAGTAGAAGACAACTTTCAAGGCTAATGGAGGGCTATACGAATGGCTAGTCATGCCATTTGGATTGAGCAACGCTCCAAGTACTTTTATGAGATTGATGAATGAAATGTTAAAAGGATTTATTGGCAAGTTTGTGATAGTTTATCTTGACAATATTTTGATTTTCAGTAGAACGAAAGGACAACATCTTCAACATGTTCGAAGGGTGCTAGAGAAGTTACAGCAGAACAAACTGTTGATAAACTTAAAGAAATGTACTTTCCTGCGGAAGGAACTGGTCTATTTGGGGTTTGTAATTGTGGAAAATGAATTGAATATGGACCTAGAAAAGATTGCATCAATCATAAATTGGCCGTCACTAAAGAGCTTAATTGAGGTACGTAGTTGTCACGTACTGGCAAGTTTTTATTGGAAATTTATTAGGAACTTATAAAATCTGCGCGCCAATGCTAGACACCATCAAAAAGGCCAGTTAGCCTTTTTGTTGGATGAAAGCATCAGAGGACAGTTTTCAGCTTTTGAAGCGGAAGATTACAGAGAGGCCAATCTTGAGGCTGCCAGACTTTAACAAACTTTTTCAGGTTCGATGTAACGCAAGTGGGACAACTATTGGCGTTGTGCTCAGTTAGGAAGATAGACCAGTGGCATTCTTTAGTGAGAAATTAAATGAAAGAAGGTAGAAATACTCCTCGTATGACAAGGAATTTTATGTTGTGGTCCAAGCTTTAAAGCATTGGAGACACTACCTGTTGGGCAACGAGTTTGTATTATTTTCTGATAATTTAGGCTTACAATATGTAATGCAGTAGCACAAATTAAACCATAAGCACACCAAATGGTTAGAATAATTGCAGAGTTTCAGTTTCATGTTAAAACACATTAGTGGGCAAGCCAATAGAGTGGTAGATGCCTTGAGAAGAAGAACTTTGATCTTACAGGAAAGCAGAATACATGTGATGGGATTCAAACATCTGAAGGATTTATACCAGACTGACACAGACTTCAAAGAAGCCTTTGAAGCCTGCCAAAATCCCGTGTTGAGGAATACAAGTCCATGGTTGGCCTACAATTTGCAGGAAGGACTGTTGTTCGGAGGTGGACAGTTATGTATCACGGACTGTTCGATGAGGGAAAATATTGTACGGGAGAAACATAGTGGTGGTCTAGCAGGTCATTTTGGAATAGACAAAACTTTGGAACAACTCAGACACTTTTATTACTGGCCCAGAATGCGCAGGGATGTACAACGATATGTAAACAGGTGTAAAGTTTGCCAACTGGCAAAAGGACACAATCAGAATGCTGGACTTTACACGCAACTACCTGTTCTGAGCAGGCCATGGGACTCAGTCAGCATTGACTTTGTCTTGGGACTGCCTAGAACGCAGCGGGGGTATGACTTAGTGATGGTGGTGGTAGATAGATTTTCAAAAATGGCTCATTTTATTCCTTGCCGGAAAACTAGTGATGCCACGTATGTAGCTCACCTATTTTTCACGGAGGTTGTTAGATTACACGGCCTACCCAGATCTATCATTTCTGATAGGGATGTAAATTCACAGGACACTTTTGGCGCACCCTGTGGAAAAGGTTGGGCACGCAATTGAATTTCAGCTCTGCGTATCATCTGCAGACTGATGGACAAAAGGAAGTGGTGAACAACAGTTTAGGAAATTTATTACAGAGTTTGACTGGGGAAAATTCACGGTTATGGGATCATGCTCTTGCTTAGGTGGAATTCTCTTATAACGATTTTCCCAATCGTAGCACAGGAAATAGCCCATTCCAAATCTTGTATGGCATGCATCCTCAGGGAATACATGAACTGTGACATTTGGGAAAATTAAAGCAGAGAAGCGCAGATGGAGAAGATTTTGCCGAAGCAATGAGCGAACTACATGAGCAGGTAAAATTAAAATTGTAGGACAGCGTACAGAAATACAAGAAACAAGTAGATTCAAGGCGAAGAGAAGTACAATTTAATGTTGGAGATGAGGTCCTCGTGCACTTGTGCAAGGAAGGATTTCCTAAGGGCACGTATAATAAATTAAAATTTAAAAAAATTGGTCCTTGCAAGATCTTACGTAAATTTTCAGCCAACGCCTACGAAATTCAGCTACCACCTGATATAGGCATATCACCTATTTTCAATGTGGCGGATCTATTCCCATATACTGCCCAAGCAGAGGAAGACAGTGTGGTATGGCCAGAACGGGACACTCAAGTTGGAGATAGTTCTTGGATGAAGCATATGCCTTCGGCTCAATCCCCATGAGATTGAATGGATTCTTAGTACCCAGGCAGGTAAGAAGACACGTAGGAAGGAATATATACGATATCTCGTGAAATGGAGAGACTGTCCAATGGAGGACAACTCGTGGCTCGATGCGGCGCAAATACCGAAAGCTGGCTATTCGGTGGAGGAGCTCATGGAACGGAGCCATGATTTTCTTTTAGCCCGGGAGCCTGATGCAGGAGCATCTAGCTGATAGGGCAAAGAAAAAAGTGAGGGTGATATAGTTTCTAAAGAGGACAGAAAAATTAATTTAGTGAGTGGATAGAATACTTGTTTTTTTTTTTTTATTACTTTCCTTTTATTAAGTTCCCTAAGATTAATGTAATAAATTGTAATTAGGAGCAGTAGTAATTAGTTGGAGTCATTGTTTCCAGGCAGTTAATTTACTGTTGTAAAAGCATGAAAATAAAATGTACTAGACAACAATGCAAACTTCTGTATGAGGAATAACTGATGTAACCAATTGAACAAACTAACAGCAGTTAGGACAGTTTGTAAACAGTGCTATCAAAAAGGAGAGACAAAGCGCAATACGAAGGTTCGACTGAAGAAGAAATAGAGAGAGGAGAAATATAGTTTTTTTCTATGCCCATACATCCCTACAATGTCCTAAACAACTGTGTAATAATTTGTATTAAGTTACTGTGTAAAAGCTGTTAACGCATTGCTACAGTTTCTAAATCAAAAGAAGAGATAATCGAATTTGGAGATGTAACGGCGCCCAACTATAAGCGACTCAAACAAAATAACCAGATATAAAACAAAGAAATTATTTATGTAATTACACTATACGAAGTCAGAAATTGCAAGTCCAGTTGAGTGAACAACCACTGTAAACACCAGGTATGCGAACTTACAAACATAACCCAAATCAATTCCAGCATTGAATTCATCGAAATACGAATACAATCATGAACATTTATTGTTCATTTACACTCTTTTCAAAGCAAAGGAACGAACCCAGTTCACAGACACGGGAATCATAATAATTACAAATGAAAGGCAAATCCCATAAGTTCCCAACTCAGTCATATAACCCAACGATGGTGCTTCACAACTAAAGAACCAAATAAAGACAACGACTCAAAGCCAGCAAAAATATCAACCCTATAAGTCGTAATACTAAGGTCAAGCAACCACAAATGAACAAAACGACACTACCCAGATTTCATTCGGGATAACTGAGTGTCCAAGATGCGAAACCCTCGGGTGACTCTACCTGCAAGGGAAACAACGAGACGACATTAGTCACTGTGAAACGAACACAGGGGAACTGGAACTTGAAGGAAAAAATAAACTACAGAGAATTATTTTACCTGACAGACAAGCCATGACCGCAATGATACCTTCGAATTGTCTTCCTGCTCACGAGGAGCTGAAGACGTTAGACACAGATAGAAAAAGAGTACAAGCATCCAGCATAGAACAAGGAACTTACCAGGTAAGTTGGCGAATGAACCGACGAAGAAGGCCACCATAATTCTGCCGAGTTTGTGGAGGAATCAAAGTAGCGATAGAGAACCTTACCAAGAACCATATGACCATCAACCAATACACAGAGGCAACAACTCGTGAAAACCCAGGCAACAAATCAAGAAAAGGATGCACAGAGGAAGAGACCCACTAAGGCAGACCCCAAATGCATAGTAACAGTCGACATATAAGCAGAAGACCAAAAGAAAACAATCCTTACTAGGGTTTCGTCAATTTGCCAGGTGAACGAAAAAATTCCAAGTCGAGTCCCGAACCATTGAAGCCGTGAAGACCACCGAGATCATGCAGCTCGGAGAACCCAGACAAACAAAACCACAAACAGACCAAAGGAAACCACATTGAAGCCATGAAGGCTACCAGGAGTACGTAGCTCAGAGAACCAGGCGGACAAGCCTCAAACCAAAAGAAAAACATCACTGTGAAGCTGCAAGAGGTCGCCGACAGCTCACAGAGCAAGTGACCGGGGGAAACAATGAATAACCAAATGAGTGCAAGGGTGGTGAAACCCTCTACCAAGGCGGGTTCTTAGAATTCCGAGGAGGGACATATGTCCACCAAACACATAACTAGCGTACAATTACCGTAACCTCATTCAATTAAACCCAGATTGAAATCAATTGACATATATCCAAAATCTTTTGATTAATATTATTAACTGTTGGTACACCATCAAGTGGAGCGCATCGATGGTGGGACCACGTGGGCTGGCCCCATCAACAAAGAACAGGATGTTCCCTCTCAGAATAAAGGAAGATTTGAAAAATAAAGAAGTAATTGCAGCAGTTACCCAAGAGGCTTTCTGAAGCGTACCAAAGGATGAAAATTGGTTGTGGCACTTGAGATTTGCAGATATCAACTTTGGAGGTCTTAACTTGTTGAGTAGAAAAGGAATGGTAAGAGGATTACCACTGATAGAGAAACCAGACAACCTTTGTGAAGGTTGTATCTTGGGGAAACAACACTCAGAAAGTTTTCCATCAGGGAAAAGCATAAGGGCAAAAGCACCCTTAGAGATCGTTCACTCAGATGTATGTGGACCGATGCAAACTCCATCACTAGTAGGTAGCCAATATTTTCTAACATTCATTGATGATTTTACTAGAAAAACGTGGGTTTATTTTCTAAAGAACAAAAGTGAAGTGTTTGAAAATTTTGAAAATTTCAAATCACTTGTAGAAAACCAAAGTGGGCTGCATATCAAAGTTCTAAGAACTGATAGAGGAGGTGAGTGTATCGCCAAGGAATTTCTACGTTTTTGTAGAGAAAATGGAATTCATAAACAGTTTACCACAAGGTACACCCCGCAGCAAAATGGAGTTGCTGAAAGAAAGAACGGGACCATCATGGATATGGCGAGGAGCATGTTAAAGGCAAAGCATTTTCCAAATGATTATTGGGCTAAAGTTGTAAACTGTGCAGCATATATTTTGAACAAGTGTCCTACAAAAGCAGTCATGAACAGAGTGCCAGAAGAAGCATGGAGTGGGAGAAAGCAAGGAGTCACCCACATGAAAGTTTTTGGATGTGTGGTTTATGCACACATTCCAGATCAACTGAGGAGGTTGGACAGCAAAGGGGAGAAATGTATTTTCATTGGATACAGTGAGGAATCCAAAGCTTACATGTTGTATATCCCATCTACCAAGAAGTTTTTTGTGAGCAGAAATGTTCAGTTCATTGAGGAGGAAGCTTGGGATGGAAGGATAGAGAAAACAATGAATGTTAAAAACTATTTGTCTCATGATGAAGATGATGAGGATATGGCTGAAATACATCCCCAAATAGTAGTGCTAACACAAGGACATCAAGGGACACCCTTGAGAAGAAATGAAAGTGCTTCTCCAAGCACATCACAAGAAGGAAATTCAAGTGCATCTTCAAGCACTTGTACACCAAATGAAAGAGGTAAGAAGTTCAGAAATTTAAGTGATATTTATGAACAAGAGGCAGCGGATGAAGGTATGAATTCTTTGTTTGCATTATATTATCATGTTGATGACCCTATTCATTTCTAAGAAACAATTAAGGATAAGAAATGGATAGAAGCTATGGATGAGGAGATCAATGCCATAGAAAGAAACAAGACATGGGATTTGGTTGAACTACCAAAAGGAAAGGAAGTCATTGGAGTCAAATGGCTCTACAAGACCAAGAGTAATGCTGAAGGCAAAATAGAAAGACACAAGGCACAGCTGGTTGTCAAAGGATACAAGCAGCAATATGGGAGAGACTATGAGGAAACTTTTGCACCGGTTGCTAGAATGGAAACCGTGAGAGCAGTGCTATCCATAGAAACACAAAACAAGTGGAAAGTTTACTAAATGGACGTGAAGTCAGCATTCCTAAATGGAGTGTTAATGGAAGAGGTTTACATTGAACAACCTCCAGGCTATGAAAAGAAAGGCCAAGAGCACAAAGTGTGCAAATTGAAGAAAGCTCTTTATGGGCTGAAGCAAGCACCAAGAGCATGGTATAGCAGAATAGATTCATATCTATAGGAAAATGGATTTGAAAAATGTGAGGGAGAACCCACCCTCTACATCAAAGAAAAAGATGGTAAAATTTTAATTATTGTGTTATATGTTGATGATATTATTTTTACAGGTAATGATGACTACCTCATTGAAAATTTCAAATCTGTCATGAAAGAAGAATTTGAGATGACTGACATGGGTTTGTTGAGATACTTCTTAGGAATAGAATTAGATCAAAATGAAAATGGGATTTTTATCTCACAAGAAAAATATGTTAATGAAGTATTGGAAAGATTTAATATGCAGGACAACAAGGCAGTAATCACTCCCACAGTGATGGGATTAAAACTCAGCAAAGAGGACAGCAACAAGGATTTTGATCCTAGCTTGTATAAGAGCATAGTTGGCAGCCTAATGTATTTGACTGCAACTAGGCCGGATATAATGTTTGCTGTTAGTTTAATTTCGAGATTCATGGAGAGGCCAAAAGAAGCACATTGGCAGGCAGCAATAAGAATTCTAAGATATGTTAAAGGTACTAAAAGGTTTGGCATTTTATATACTACTTCAGAATGTTCATATTTGATTGGATACACTAATAGTGATTGGGCTGGAAGTGTAGATGATCGGAAAAGCATATCCGGTTATGTCTTTCACATGGGTTCAGGAGCTATTTCATGGGATTCTAAGAAACAACCTAGTATAGCGTTTTTTACATCAGAGGCTGAATATGTGGTAGCTACAACAACAGCATGTCAATTAGTTTGGATGAGAAGGATGTTCGAGAGTTGATGCCAAGAACAAGCACAAGCAACTGTGAGTTTTTGTGACAATAGCTCAGCTATTGCATTATCCAAGAATTCTACGTTTCATAAGAGAATAAAACACATTGACACAAAGTTTCACTAAATCAGAGAATTGTTGAACAATGGAGAAATTATTTTAAAACATTGCAGGACTCAAGAGCAGGTTGCAAACATTCTGACCAAGCCATTCGACCAGAAAAGTTTTGAATTTTTGAGGAAATGTTTGGGTATGACTGATAACCTAGCAGTTGAAATTAAATGGGAGTGTTGAAATATTAATTTTAAACTACTGTACTGCGTGCATTTAATTCAGTAAAACCACCAGTCTTCCATCGGACTACTTTTGCTGAGGAAGTGGTATTCTTTCAAACGCTCCCGATACAATCACTTTTTGACGCGTGTCCTCGGTACATTTTGCAAAACCACTTTTTATCGGAGCGTAAACTTTAGCAGAAATGGGCCTTCCGATATTGACCACAACTGTCCGATTGAAATAATGGTGGATGTCCATCTGATTAAGCTAAGTTGCATACAGGGCCTGCATGGAATGACCATGACGTGAAAGTTTTTGGTTAACCGCCAATTCTGTCCGTAAAAAAATTTAATGTAATTTAATGTGATAGGTGAATGTTGGTAAAACGTTTTAATTTTTTTTTTTTTTAACTGTGGAAGTATGGGAACAAGAAAACATATATGTTATGTAGCCTAAATATATCAGGGTTTTTTGGTTGAAAGGAATTTTTCTTTTGGTTGAAAATGAAATTTAATGTGCTCCAGCATATGTATTGAAGAATTTTTTTTTCACAGTAGTGAATGTAATTTTCTGAAGTTGAAGATTGTTTTTACAGTAGTAAATGTAAAATAAGCTTTCACATGCAGTAGTGTAAAAATTTCTAAAAGAGATAGAGTAACTTTTTTTTAAGTTCTTCGTGAATCCCTCTATTAAGAGGACGAAGTTTGTATCAGGCAGTTAATTAATGAATATAAAGTTTTTTATGTGTGTGTAAAACTCTGATCTTCTCGAGCAATCTATCCAACAATCTATTTTAAGCTTCTCTGTGTTAAAGATCCTGTGGCAAAACAGAGTATTACTCTCTGTTCAGTTATTTTGTTTTGAATTTACCAAAAAATTACCAACATCTTGGACTATATTCCTAATTCCTTTAACAATTACCTTTATTAAATTCGTTCATGTCTATCTCATTATAACTCTTTAAATAATAACCTAAATTGTTTAGTTAATTAGTTATAGGTGTCTTCATGTCCTAAGTCTTGAGGCATTGGCACAAACTATAACACCGTCAAGATTATTTCCTCCTTGGGTGATGCTAGGAAAACATGTTTGAAGTTAGAATGATTTATATGCTATACTCCTCTTCATGGCTATATTTCACGCATTAACTCATCTTGTTTCTGGCTACCTTGTTGGTCATAACATAACGTGATGGAATATTTTAAATTTGGGGGTGCGTTATAGTCATTTATGTGTATGCTATAGAGTAACAGTCACCTAACCCACCCACAAGTGGCCCCTATGGTTCCCAGTACTATGATCGATTCAGTAATGGAAATGTAGCCATGATTTCATGTGATATTCATCTGGGTTGTCGGATCTCGCCGTATGAACAGTGGCGATTCATTTGGTTGATCAAACAGTGGAAGCCGCCCTAAAGAAACACTAACTCTATCTATTCAGCGGGGGTCCAACCCATTTTCTCCTCTTTCTTATTGTGAGACATAATCCGTCTGATAGTCATGGCGGTCGCTACCAGTGTTCGGCTACAAGAAAAGAAATTTACCAGATCATGGGAACAGATACTCCTCTTCAATTGCTAGGTAAGGAATCAATGCCTTCGAGTGTGACATTATTTATAGTTCTTACATTCCCTCGTAATGTATTTATCGTCCCTTTCTGAATATCTCAAATTGTTATGTTTATGCTTTGCTCCGTGATCAAGTTTGTCTCCCTCCATACCAGTTCCAGGATGTGCTAATAAATTTGTTTATCTTTTTCTCTAACTTCAAGGGTTTATACATTTTTCCCTTGTATGAGTTCACTATGGTTGTGTAGAAGGTTTGAAGCACGTATACATACAGTCATCTGGAGGAAATCCTGAATATAACAATGGACCCCTTCCTCTTTCACAGACATGTAACTCTGTTACTCCATTCTGGGTCACAATATCCTTATAGGGGCAGTATCGACTTCTGTCACTACATGCTCATTTATAACCTTCATTATATATTTTTTTCCCTCTCCTCTCTTTTTCTTTTTTCTTCCATTTCTTATCTTTTAGATGGATTCATGTTCGTTTTTATAGGGATCCCTTTGTTGGAATTTAATTCCAACTGCAACCAATTAATGCTGAACAGAAATCTGATTTCAGCAGTTATTTTCAGATTGTCTGAACCAGCAAAGTCTCCACTGATATTTTGCACATTAAATGCGCATTACATTCAGAATTTAATTCCTCTGCAAACTGTCGACTTATTTTCACTGAGAAAGGCATCACCGCCTTCTGTAATAAATACACAGATAAGAGTTAGCAGATATTTTGATTAGTTTATTATTTAAACTCAGATATTTATTTCCTATAAATGTAAACGCACAACAGTCCTATTTTTTCAAGGTAAGAGAGAAAAAGAACAACAGTTTTGTTTTCTGTGTGAGTGCAAGAGATTTAGAACAACAGTTCTGTTTTTGTACTCTGAGAGAAAGAGAGAAGGTTAGAAGAACATAGTGAGTCTCTTCTGTAAATGCACAACAGTGCTGAACCTGCAATTTTATGAGATAGAGAAAATTGGTTTCTGTAACTGAAGCCTTCCTCTTGTAACAGTTAGTTTTCTGTATCAGCTTGTTTATTGTTTATGAATACAAGTTTACTGTTTACAATTTTACTGTTCTGTTGATTTTCTATTGCTGTTACACCAAGCGTCAATTGTCTCACTGTAAATCTATAAGTGACTTGACACCAACTATTTTAGTTGTTGTTACACCAAGTGTTAAAAGCACATTGTCATTACACTGTAAGTTTATAAGTGACTTGACGCCAATTGTTTTAGCTGCTGAGCGTCAATTGTCTTACGTCAAATTCAAAAAGTGACTTGGCGTAAAAAACATGTTGCCATTACACCAGTGGCTTGACGTCAAAAATCGCGTTGCTGCAACACCACAATCAGCGTTGCTGCAACACCAAACTGTGTTGCTACAACACAGTTTCCAGTAAGCAGTTTTCTGTTTTTTCTGTGTTAACATAAACAGAGTATTATTCCGCCTTGCTGCAACACCAAGTCCTGTTGCTGCAACACCATTTCCAGAAAATGAAATTTTCAGTTTTCCATGCAGAAACAGAGCAAAAACAAAGCATTTTTTTGTTGTCTGTTTGTTATGGAATTTAGCAGAAAATTCCAACATGGTATCAGAGCTAGTCTAGGCACTCAGTGAGTCAAAAACATAGATTTTTTTTCACTGTAGGAGCTGCAAGAAGTTTAAAAAGCAGGTTTTTTCCAGCGGAGAAAGTTTTTGCTTGTTTTTAATTTTACAGTCAGTATCTCTTCTTTAACTATACAGAGTAAAGATGGCAGATGCTGGAACATGTTTGACAAATTCCCAACTACCACAGTTTAATGGGAAAAATCACAGTTATTGGTCCATAAAAATGAAAGCATTGTTTGCTTCTCAAGGAATATGGGAGCTGGTTGAATTTGGCTATGCTGAACCTGTAGATGCAACAGCATTGGCTCCTTTGACAGCAGCAGAAAGGGACCAGTTGAAGAGAGACAGGAAGAAGGATGCTAAAGCCCTCTTCTTCCTCTTTCAATTACTACATGAAAGTATCTTTCCACAGATTGCAGCAGTAACAAAATCCAAAGAAGCATGGGATATTCTCAAAACTGCCTATCAAGGCATGGAGAAGGTGAAGACTGCAAAGTTGCAGATGTTGAGGGAGACTTTGAAACACTCAGCATGAAGGAATCTGATACAATAGATCCATTCTTCACTCAGGTTATTGGGCTGATAATCCAGATAAGATCTGATGGTGAAATTCTTGAAGAAAGAAGGATCGTAGAGAAGATCTTGAGATGTTTACCCTCAAGGTTCGAAGCTGTTGTAGTAGCAATAGAAGAAACAAAAGATCTCTCACAGTTCACAGTAGATGAATTGAGTGTTTCTCTTATGTCTCATGAACAAAGACTGAGTAGAGGAACAAATTCCTCTTTTGAGCAAGCATTCAAAACTCAGATGTCTTTCAGCCAAAGAAAAGGCCGAGACAGAGAAACTAACAGAGGTCGTGGAAGAAGCCAAAATAGAGGCAGAAATTATCCTGCAAGCACAAGCGGAAGGAGCTGCAATCAGAACCAAGATGAAGGTTCAGGCAAACAGTAAGCTCATGGACAAAGGTATGACAAATCCCAAGTCCAATGTCATTATTGTAAGAAATATGGGCACTATTCCAATGAATGTAGGAAAAAACAAAATGACATGAATAGTAGGCAGAATGTTAATTTTGCAAATGAAGAAAATAAGAATCCAAAGAATGTGGTGTTAACATGTAACATTGCACAAGACAAACAAGAAGATGTTTGGTTCTTAGACTCAGGTTGTAGTAATCACATGACTGGAAATATTGCAATGTTTTCCAATCTGGATGAAAATGTGAAATATGAGGTAAAAACAGGGACTGATAGTAAGATATCTGTCAAGGGTAAGGGCAGAGTCAGTATCCGAGCAAGAAATGGAGAACAGATGATTGTGCCAGAGGTATACTATGTACCTGGACTGAAATGTAATATTTTGAGCATTGGACAACTCATTGACAAAGGTTACAACGTGTTCTTCAAAGATGATATGTGTACAATCAGAGATATACCTCCAAGTAAGAAGATCATTGCATAGGTGTATATGACCAACAATAGAATGTTTCCTCTCAAACTCAAGGCAGATTTGAAGGAAGGAAGAACTATTGTAGCTGTAACACAAGAAGACTTTCAGGAACAAGTGAAAGATGAGAATTGGTTGTGGCACTTGAGATTTGGACATCTCAACTTTGGAGGCCTGAATTTATTGCACAGAAATTGAATGGTAAAAGGATTGCCGTTGATTGAGAAACCGGACAGCCTTTGTGAAGGTTGCATCTTGGGTAAGCAACACAAAGAAAGCTTTCCAGTAGGAAAGAGTATAAGGGAAAAATCACCCTTGGAAATTTTTCACTCCGATGTGTGTGGACTGATGCAAATACCATCATTTTCTGGAAATAAATATGTTTTAACTTTCATTGATGTTTACACGAGAAAGACATGGGTGTATATGCTGAAACATAAGAGTGAAGTGTTTGAGAAATTCCGCCACTTCAAAACTCTTGTTGAGAAATAGTGTGGGCATTACATCAAAGTGTTCAGAACGGATAGAGGAGGAGAATGCATCTCCTAAGACTTTCTGCGATTTTGTAGAGAGAATGGCATACAAAAGCAGTTCACAACAAGATATACACCTCATCTAAATGGTGTTGCCGAAAGAAAGAATAGGACCATTGTTGACATGGTTAGAAGTATGCTGAAGGCAAAACACTTGCCGCATGAGTATTGGGCAGAAGCTGTCACTTGCGTAGTTTACATCTTGAATAGATGCCCAACTAAAGCTATCATGAACAAAATACCAAAAGAAGCATGGAGTGGTCAAAAGCAAATAGTCATTCACATGAGAGTATTCGGTTGTGTAGCTTATGCACATGTACCGGATCAGTTAAGGAGAAAGCTTGACAGTAAGGGGATAAGTGTGTGTTTGTTGGCTATTGTGGTGAGTCAAAAGCATACAAACTCTATAATCCATCCACTAAGAAATCAATAGTAAGCAGAGATGTGCAGTTCATTGAAGATGAAGCTTGGGATGGAAGCTTAGAAAAAACAGTGAATGTAAAGGCAATTGTGTCTCATGAAGAAGAACAGGAAGGGACAGCAGCAAATAACCCTTCCTTGGTGGTTCCTCCTCCACCACAGAAAATTCAGCAAACCACACCACAAGCTGGAATTCGAACAGCCTTAAGAAGTCAAGGAAGTGCTTCTTCAAGCACACCACAGAGATCACAAATACCTTCAAGCTCGGATGGAACTCCAAGCACACCAAGAAGACCAAGATTCAGAAATCTGAATGAGATTTATGAACAAGGAGAAGTAAGTAAAAATACTGGTCTGAATTCATTATTTTCTTTGTATTGTCATGTTGATGACCCAGTTCATTTTGAAGATGTTGTAAATGAAGATAAATGGATTGAAGCAATGAATGAAGAAATTGGTGCAATTGAAAAAAGTAAAACATGAGAGTTAGTGGACTTCCCTGAAGGAAAAAATGCCATTGGAGTTAAGTGGGTCTATAAGACCAAAAGCAATGCTGAAGGCAAGATTGACAGGTACAATGCAAGACTTGTTGTGAAAGGCTACAAGCAGCAACAAGGCAAAGACTATGATGAAACCTTTGCACCAGTAGTAAGGATGGAAACCATCAGAACAGTGTTGTCTATAGCAGAACAACACAAATGGAAGATTTATCAGATGGATTTTAAATCTACATTCCTGAATGGAGTGTCAAAAGAAGAGGTTTATGTTGAACAACCTCCAGGTTATGAGTTGATGGCCAAGAGCATAAAGTTTGAAAACTGAAGAAGGCTCTTTATGGGCTGAAGCAAGCTCCAAGAGCATGGTACAATAGAATAGATGCTTATCTGATTGAGAATGGGTTTGATAAGTGTGATGGTGAACCCACACTCTACATAAAGGAGAATGACGGTAAGATTATTATTGTTGTTTTATATGTAGATGATTTGATTTATACTAGCAATGATGCTTCTCTCGTTGTTGATTTTAAAGCAGTCATGAAAAATGAATTTGAAATGACTGATTTGGGCTTCTTAAGGTATTTTCTTGGAATTGAAGTAGACCAAAGTGAAAATGGTGTTTTCATTTCTGAAGATAAAATGTAGAAGCAGTGTTGAAGAGATTTAACATGCAAAACAGCAAGACAGTTGTGACTCCAATTGTAATGGCGTTGAAATTGACCAACGAAGACAACAACAAGGATTTTGATCCAAAATTGTACAAGAGCATAGTTGGCAGCCTTATGTACTTGACTGCAACTAGGCCGGACATTATGCACGCCGTGAGTTTAATCTCTAGATTTATGGAAAGACCAAAAGAGATTCATTGGCAGGCAGCCAAGAGGATTCTAAGGTATGTGAATGGAATGAAGGGGTTTGGTATTTTACATTCCTCTTCTGAAAGTTTCAAGTTGATAGGTTACACAGACAATGATTAGGCTGGAAGTGTTGATGATAGGAAAATCACATCAGGATATGTGTTTTATATGGGATCGTGAGCCATCTCATGGGCTTCCAAGAAGCAACCAGTTGTGTCTTTGTCAACAGCAGAGGCAGAGTATGTGGCAGCAACAACAACATCATGCCAAGCAGTGTGGCTAAGAAGAGTTCTCAGAGATTTGTGTTATGAACAAGAAAATGGCACAACCATTAACTATGAAAATAGCTCAGCAATAGCATTGTCTAAAAACTTTGTTTTCCATAAAAGAACAAAGCACATAGATACCAAATTTCACTTCATACATGAATTGGTTAACAATGGTGAAGTTGTTTTGTAGCACTACAAAACAGAGGATCAACTTGCTGATATCTTAACAAAACCATTGCCAAAGAAAAGTTTTGATCATTTCAGGAAATGCCTGGGTATGCAACAGTTGAAATTAAGGGGGAGTGTTGGAATTTAATTCCAACTGCAACCAATTAATGCTGAACAGAAATATGATTTCAGCAGTTATTTTCAGATTGTCCGAAGTAGCAAAGTCTCCACTGATATTTTGTACATTAAATGCGCATTAAATTCAGAATTTAATTCCCCTGCAGACTGTCGACTTATTTTCACTGAGAAAGGCATCGCCGCCTTCTATAATAAATACACAGATAAGAGTTAGCAGATATTTTTATTAGTTTATTGTTTAAACTCAGATATTTATTTTCCTATAAATGTAAACGCACATCAGTCTTATTGCTTCAAGGTAAGAGAGAAAAAGAACAACAGTTCTGTTTTCTGTGTGAGTGCAAGAAATTTAGAACAACAGTTCTGTTTGTGTACTCTGAGAGAAAGAGAGAAAGTTAGAAGAACTTAGTGAGTCTCTTCTGTAAATGCACAGAGTGCTGAACCTGCAATTTTCTGAGATAGAGAAAATTGGTTTCTGTAACTGAAGCGTTCCTCTTGTAAAAATTAGTTTTCTGTATCAACTTGTTTATTGTTTATGAATACAAGTTTACTGTTCTACTGATTTTATGTTGCTGTTACACCAAGCGTCAATTGTCTCATTGTAAATCTATAAGTGACTTGACACCAACTATTTTAGTTGCTGTTACATCAAGTGTCAAAAGCACATTGTTATTACTCTGTAAGTTTATAAGTGACTTGGCGCCAATTGTTTTAGCTGCTGAGCATCAATTGTCTTATGTCAAATTCAAAAACTGACTTGGCGTAAAAAACGTGTTGCCGTTACACCAGTGGCTTGATGTAAAAAATCGTGTTGCTGCAACACCAAACTGTGTTGCTGCAACACAGTTTCCAGTAAGCAGTTTTCTGTTTTTCTGTGTTAACAAAAACAAAGTATTATTCCGCCTTGCTGCAACACCAAGTCCTGTTGTTGCAACACCATTTCCAGAAAACGAAATTTTTAGTTTTCCGTGCAGAAACAAAGCAAAAACAAAGCATTTTTTTGTTGTCTGTTTGTTATGGAATTTAGCAGAAAATTCCAACATGGTATCAGAGCTAGTCTAGGCACTCAGTCAGTCAAAAACATAAATTGTTTTTCACTGTAGGAGCTACAAGAAGTTTAAAAAGCAGGTTTTTTCCAGCGGAGAAAGTTTTTTCTTGTTTTTAATTTTACAGTGAGTATCTCTTCATTACTTTACAGAGTAAAGATGGAAGATGATGGAACATGTTTGACAAATTTCCAACTACCACAGTTTAATGGGAAAAATCACAATTATTGGTCCATAACAATGAAAGCATTGTTTACTTCTCAAGGAATATGGGAGCTGGTTGAAACTGGCTATGCCAAACCTGTAGATGCAACAGCATTGGCTGCTTTGACAGCAGCAGAAAGGGACCAGTTGAAGAGCGACAGGAAGAATGATGCTAAAGCCCTCTTTTTCCTCTTTCAATTAGTACATGAAAGTATCTTTCCATGGATTGCAGCAGCAACAAAATCCAAAGAAGCATGGGATATTCTCAAAACTGCCTATGAAGGCATGGAGAAGGTGAACACTGCAAAGTTGCAGATGTTGAGAGAGACTTTGAAACACTCAACATGAAGGAATCTGATACAATAGATTCATTCTTCACTCAGGTTATTGGGCTGATAATCCAGATAAGATCTGATGGTGAAATTCTTGAAGAAAGAAGGATCGTAGAGAAGATCTTGAGATGTTTACCCTCAAGGTTTGAAGCTGTTGTAGTAGCAATAGAAGAAACAAAAGATCTCTCACAGTTCATAGTAGATGAATTCAGTGCTTCTCTTATGTGTAATGAACAAAGACTGAGTAGAGGAACAAATTCCTCTTTTGAGCAAGCATTCAAAACTCAGATGTCTTTCAGCCAAAGAAAAGGCTGAGAAAGAGCAAATAACAGAGGTTGTGGAAGAAGCCAAAACAGAGGCAGAAATTATCCTGCAAGCACAAGCGGAAGGAGTTGCAATCAGAACTAAGATGAGGGTTCAGGCAAACAACAAGCTCATGGACAAAGGTATGACAAATCCCAAGTCCAATGTCATTATTGTAAGAAATATGGGCACTATGCCAATGAATGTAGGAAAAGACAAAATGACATGAATAGTAGGCAGAATGTTAATTTTGCAAAAGAAGAAAATAAGAATCCAAAGAATGTGCTGTTAACATGTAACATTGCACAAGACAAACAAGAAGATGTTTGGTTCTTAGACTCAGGTTGTAGTAATCACATGACTGGAAATATTGCAATGTTTGCCAATCTGAATGAAAATGTGAAATATGAGGTAACAACAGGGACTGATAGTAAGATATCTGTCAAGGGTAAGGGCAAAGTCAGTATCCGAGCAAGAAATGGAGAACAAATGATTGTGCCAGAGGTATACTATGTACCTGGCCTGAAATGTAATCTTTTGAGCATTGGACAACTCATTGACAAAGGTTACAACGTGTTCTTCAAAGATGATATGTGTAATCAGAGATATACCTCCAAGTAAGAAGATCATTGCACAGGTGCAGACGACCAAAAATAGAATGTTTCCTCTCAAACTCAGGGCAGATTTGAAGGAAGGAAGAACTATTGTAGCTGTAACACAAGAAGTCTTTCAGGAACAAGTGAAAGATGAGAATTGGTTGTGGCACTTGAGATTTGGACATCTCAACTTTAGAGGCTTGAATTCATTGAACAGAAAGGGAATGGTAAAGGGATTGTCGTTGATTGAGAAACCGGACAGCCTTTGTGAAGGTTGCATCTTGGGTAAGCAACATAAAGAAAGCTTTCCAGCAAGAAAGAGTATAAGGGCAAAAGCACCCTTGGAAATTTTTCACTCCGATGTGTGTGGACCGATGCAAATACCATCATTTTCCAGAAATAGATATGTTTTAACTTTCATTGATGATTACACCAGAAAGACATTGGTGTATATGCTGAAACAGAAGAGTGAAGTGTTTGAGAAATTCTGCCACTTCAAAACTCTTGTTGAGAAATAGTGTGGGCATTACATCAAAGTGTTCAGAACAGATAGAGGAGGAGAATACATCTCCTAAGACTTTCTACGATTTTGTAGAGAGAATGGCATACAAAAGTAGTACACAGCAAGATATACACCTCAGCAAAACGGTGTTGCTGAAAGAAAGAATAGGACCATTGTTGACATGGTTAGAAGTATGCTGAAGGCAAAACACTTGCCGCATGAGTATTGGGCAGAAGCTGTCACTTTCGCAGTTTATATCTTGAATAGATGCCCAAATAAAGCTGTCATGAACAAAATACCAGAAGAAGGATGCAGTGGCCAAAAGCAAATAGTCACTCACATGAAAGTATTCGGTTGTGTAGCTTATGCACATGTACCGGATCAGCGAAGGAGAAAGCTTGACAGTAAGGGGGAGAAGTGTGTGTTTGTTGGCTATTGTGATGAGTCAAAAGCATACAAACTCTATAATCCATCCACTAAGAAATCAATAGTAAGCAGAGATGTGCAGTTCATTGAAGATGAAGCTTGGGACGGAAGCTTAGAAAAAACAGTGAATGTAAAGGCAATTGTGTCTCATGAAGAAGAACAGGAAGGGACAACAGCAAATAATCCTTCCTTGGTGGTTCCTCCTCCACCACAGCAAATTCAACAAACCACACCACAAGCTGGAATTCGAATAGCCTTAAGAAGTAAAGGAACTGCTTCTTCAAGCACACCACAAGGATCACAAATACCCTCAAGTTCGGATGGAACTCCAAGCACACAAAGAAGACCGAGATTCAGAAATCTGAATGAGATTTATGAAAAAGGAGAAGTAAGTAACAATACCGGTCTGAATTCATTATTCGCTTTGTATTGTCATGTTGATGACCCAGTTCATTTTGAAGATGCTGAAAATGAAGATAAATGGATTGAACCAATGAATGAAGAAATTGGTGTAATTGAAAAAAGTAAAACATGGGAGTTAGTGGACCTCCCTGAAGGAAAAAATGCCATTGGAGTTAAGTGGGTCTATAAGACCAAAAGCAATGCTGAAGGCAAGATTGACAGGTACAAAGCAAGACTTGTTGTGAAAGGCT